>QEAR01000090.1:65737-85324 GCA_006535965.1 Spizellomyces sp. 'palustris' | reverse complement strand
CGGCGCAGCTGGGGAAGCCACACTGGCTCGTCCTGCATATCGACTATCTAGTGGTGGGTATTTTGCAATGTCCCGTTGCTACTGCGAGGAGATGAAAAAACCAAGTTAGAGGATGTGTGTGATAGACCCACCGGAGCGGAGTTACATGTACCTGGTGTGCTAGTATCTGGCGGTGATTGGCAGGTGGAATCTTTTGGTTGCACGTAAAAGTTTTGGGCGGTTGTTTTTTCCATGTATTGGATCATTGTGTCTTTTTGCGTCAACACATTTTTACGCTGCGTGAATATAATGGCCTTGGGGTCCCCTTTCGGGGTTTGGCACTGCTTAATGTATGGTCTTTCCTGTTTCCTGATGTACTGGATTCTGGTTGAGATGATCGAGACATGCTCACAGAAGGAATATGCATCGATGAGATGCGTGAGATATAAAGTTGGGTGTGTGATGAGGACATACATCGTTCTGTTACCTTTTTGCTGGTGGAACTTTTTGTTCTACTATTGAATTACATGTCTGCATGCTATCGTACCTGCATTTGGTCAGTAAACTACTGGGATTCATTGATGTCGGTCCTTTTTTCATATGTTCAACGTTTGTATCAAAGCCGACGAGGACATTCATCTCGCCAATGGGTGCCCCATGATTTCAGTTATGGAATGAATTGGCGAGATGTTTCAAACGTTTAGGAATCAGCCGAGAGTGGGTTGATGTAATTTGGATATGCAACGTCATATAAGAGTATCGCAGACCAACTCCACGGCATTGAAAAGGTTAGCAGTAGAAGGGTTTGACATGGGGATCCTCGGTAGCTTACAACGAATGCAAATGCGGGAAGGCAAGCCGTATCCACCGACAGCGTGGAATATCGTCATTGGTCTCCCACACGTGGTGGTGTCCCACTTTGCCCCATGGCCCCGGGATCCCCATACGACTTTCCCAAATTGTTGGCCATCTACTCGCGAAGGCAACTGCAGGCCCGCGCCGTTACGTCGTTTTGGGCGTAGTCCTTGTTAAAGCTTTTTCCGTCTCGCTAAAATTGTTGTTGCTGTCTACGGACTGCTTACGCCATGCCATAAAGTGACGTTACGGGTTCTGGGTTTTCCATCACTGTTTTTTTGTAGTCAACTGTTTTTTTGGAGCAAAGGTGGCAGCCATACATATGTTGGATTCTTCAAGATCGCGAGATGAGTTCAAAGTCCAGTATACAGTTGAAGGGTGCGCCGAGTATAAACATTCGGAAACACGTATTTTCCACACAACCATGCTCTTCCGTGCATAGTGATAACCAGCGCCAAGCACAGAGGTCTTGGCAGAAGAATAAAGCGGATCACTCGAAATAACGTCTTGGACGTGCTTTTGTTCTTTAAAATGCTGTAGTTTATTTCATTTAGCTAGTAAAGAAGGCAGCATACATTGAAACCAAAGTGTATTTATAAAAAGCAAAAGTAGAACTATTTGACGACAACACTTCCTATGCCACTCATCTCAGGTCAACAGTGACCTTTAACGGACTAAAGGAGCCCTAAAACTAAGAGGCTACGAATCTAGACTTTTCTCCAAACCGTTATTCGTAGTTCACGAGATTATTTACAAACAATTCACTCCACCACTCATAAATATGGGAGAAGGGGGGGAATAAAAAAAAAAAAGAGAATGAAAAAGACATTACGGGACTTTCACAAAACCGAGCGACCGTCTCGAGAATGTCATCTTCTTCTAGTGGGCGGTAATACTTTGTCGCCTGTAAGTGCTGCTTTCGTAGAGCGACGTTCTATGTACATTGAAAGACAAAAACGTATGTATGCCGTTTTACAGATACGGGTAGAATGCAAGCGGCATGCTGGGATCGACAAAGTCCAACGCGCTCATATTCACACCCGGCCATGTCGTGGAAACGCTGGGATCAAACGTGGCTATCGAGTGTCTCCGCCGAAGTGCGGCGGGTCGGTGCATGTCCGGGTGAGCGTACTCGTGGAAACTTTGGGATCGTGTGAGGACGCAAGGTGGCGCGGCGGCATTGCTGGATTGCGGGGCGATAAAATAACCAGGGTTGTGGTAGACAGACGGGCAGTCATAATGGCCATGTGCGGACATGTTTCCGTAGATTGCTTGGAGGTAAGCGTCAGGGTCAGCGGAAGACTGTTCAGCACTAGGGGATTGGCATGATGCAGAGTCTTGACTGAACATGGGCACCATTGATTCGGCTCGTTGGGAGGCGGCAGCAGTGCTACCGTCCTCTGATGATGGACAAGCTGGTGATATTGATCTCGAATGCTGGTCGGAAAGGTGGCCATTATCAGAGTCTTGCACCTCTACGCCATTGGCCGCATGAGCTGTTTCCATCTGTGGACTGGTTGTCATTGCGACAATGTTGTCCCCCATTTGCATAGCCTCGCTCTCCTCCAATGGCAAAGGCGAGATGCTGTCCAGAGGTGGGCTATCAGGAATATAGCCGTAGTGCATGTAGTACGAAGAGAGGCAAGCCGCCTGGGGTAAAAGTCCTGTATCATCTATTGGGCTCATTGCCACATACGGGTCTAAAGCAAGTTCTGCATCAGGTGACTTGCTGCATAGTTGTGAAAACATGGATCAACATACCATACTGAATGCAATCACAGTCGGCAGTGGGAGTGCGGACGTCAAGAACGGAAGGACAGTCATAGTGAAGATGATGGCACGGCACCAAGGCACCAGGCACACCATACGTGAAAGCATCGCACATGTTGGGACTAGGGTACGGAATCGCCTTGGTCCCCTTCCGGGATTTTCCGCCTGCTCTCGTACCGGTTTGGTACGGCCGAGAGGCAGCACGGCGAGTACGACGACCTTTCCCCGATAGAGGTGGGGAAACGGAGGATTTCTCATCCATGCTCTCTGTCGCAGATGCTGCCGTATCATCGCCCGAGACACCGTGTGCGGACTCTTTTTCGTCGGCTTCAATGGCAAGTGTATGACGTCGGAATTTGGCTCTCCGGTTTTGAAACCAGACTTGAATATTGCGCGCAGGAAGATCAAGCTGGGCGGCGAGGTTGGCACGTAGCTTCGTGTCAGGGTTCGGGATCTGAGTGAACAGGTCTTCTAGGATTTGCTGCTGCTGCGGATTAAGAACGCGTCGCGTGCGCTTCTTCCCTTCTTGACTAGAGGGTGCGGATGATTCCTGACTGTAGGTGGGAGGGGGGAGTTGAAAGTACTGCTCCCAAACTTTGGGGTGGTGGTCGAGGCCGTATGGGAAATCTTCGTACTCGATGGGATGTTCTGTCGTCATGTTATCCATTTGTAAATAAGGATCGGCTGAAATTCGCCGTTTATATAAGCTTTTGTGGCGAGACACGCCAAAGATGCAAGCGAGACGGGGGAACTCTAAAGGTCAAACGCTATATTTATGCCTTTGAAAGCAAACTAGACACACGCAGCCCTTTTGAACACAAAAGGACAGGGGGCCCGGAGACAACCAAGAAAGAAACTAAGAGATGGCGGTCGTAGTAGTTATCCGAAAAGTCGAGCAAACGCGATCGACCAACCAAACGACTGATCGCCGAAACGACGATAAAACTGTAGGGGAGACAACAGGGCGACAAGTCTATCTCTAGAGCCTTTTTCAACCACCTTTTGTCGCTTCGGTGGGCAGCCCAAGGAGACACTCGATCTTGGGGGAGAACGTCAGTTGGTTTGTTCCGCTCGCAGGAGGTGTGCCAGTGTGATCCCGTCCTCGAAGGGCCTGGCACGACCGAGACCACGGTAATTCTTGTCCCTTTCATCACGTAACTATGAAAGGGAGGGCCCATGGAATGGCATGGGTATCGCTTCATTGGTCCATCGCGTCTTCCACGCGCTGGCCGTCCGCCCTCCCCTTGGCGGGTGTTGTGCACGGAGGTTTTTGTGGTGTTTTGTGTGCTGGGATGGCGATGGCTTGGGTGGTTGTGGTGGTGGTGGATTTCAGGCGAAATGCAAGGAGGATGAAGGGGGGGCGCCGGGCATCAAAAAAAAGGGTTGGACAAACAAGCATTGATCCCTTCAGCCGATACATTGTCCCTTCCCCATTTTCATTACAAGCGAGTAGGTTTGGCGACGTCACACCCTGGATGGTCATGGGGCCGAGAGCAAAGAACGCTCTGTGCGCTCTAATGCTGTCGTGGGCGCCCTGCCGCAAAAGGGTTCAGGGAAGCCAAAGGGAGAAGAAGGGAGCAGATTGGCAAAAGATCTTGGTGGTCATGGGTCACAATGATGTGCACGATGATGAATCTGGACCTTTTTGGGGGCGATTGTAATGTCTCCACTTCCTTACATTGTTGAACGCTTTTGGGCATGTTTTAATTCATCGTAAGATTAACAGAATGTAGTGCCAAGATGTCGGAAAGTGACTGTCCGGGACCATCGGACATTATTGATCTCGTCAGATAAAAGGAAATTCAGCCTCATGGCGCCCTTATCGTGCAGAACAGGACTAGGTTTCCCGCCCAAGAACAAATGACTAGTAAGTGCGCAAGGAATTTGGAGCGTGATGCCAGAAAACATGGCAAGTGGAGCATGTCTAATCGGTGGCGGGCCGCCTTGGCCGACTCGCTTTTGCACCACAAGCTGCGAGATACCAAGAGGCTTTGGCGCGCAAAATGGGAAAAGATCCTCTTTCCTAACAATTGGGGGAACACGGGCATGATAAAAAGGGCGCTGACAAGGAGTTCCAGACCAAATCGCCTCAAATGACCAGCAGCAACTCATGTTTACCAACCTATCCAGCGAGTTTGATGACATGTACTCTATCTTTACAGATGCCATGTGGCAAAGCACGCAGGCGGAATGCGCGGAAAAAGCTGCCATGCGCAGCGCGCATCTTTAGTAGAACGTGTTTTCCACTGGTCAGACACTGGAGATAGTTACCAGCAGGGAAACGTGCTTCAGCGGCTGTGCTGTGAACCCTCCATGTACAAAACGATATTTTCTTCGGAATCTAGCTACAAGTCTTTACCGCTTCAGTAGTTGAACGTCCTCTTGTGTCCGACCTGTCTCACGGTTGGATCTTTGACGCCCCGTTGATACACGGAAATAACTTGCTTTTGGACTAAATAACAAGCACCAAACTTGTAACCGACTTACGCTTGAAACTCGGAGCAGACACCATGTAAAGCTTGGCGGGCGAAAGAAACCCGGGAGACCAAAACATTCCCGACTAGCAGCAAATGCCCTGGAGATCTTCCCTGGTTTCCAGATTGAGTTAATGCCACTTGTGGTGGTGGATGACCTAATCATAGCGCAACCCAAGCCCGCCAAAGCTTTGCTGCCCGCTTCAGGCCAAGGTGGACGGACTTGTTATGGTAGATCGATTTGGCTTAACCTATCTTCATGTTCGGCACGACGAATCATCGCAAGGCAACCTTGATGAACAATGTCCTGCAAAAAGATAAAGGATGAGAACATCACAATTGAGATACCTTGATGTACGGTCACAACAAGCTAGTCCAAATTGGCAGGCATTCAACAGTATAGCATTTCAATAAAAAGGTTTCGAACCAATCCGTTGCAAAAGCTGCAGCTACCCCCTCCCAAAGGAATAAAATAGCACCACGATATCCTCATAGATCCGTTTCAATTGGGGGTCAAAACATATTCGCTTAATTCTCCGCCGGTCCGTCAACCAATATGAATACAGTATGCTTTGTCAAATGACATAAAAAGATGATCTTGGCAATATTTTTAGCACACACAGGGTGACTGCTGCTTGTCATAGATCAGTGCCCGCATTTTCTGATTTTGGCAACAGCTGTTGATTATAGAGCCATTAGCACTTTGACTTCACCAAAGTTGTCATGCGAGGAAAGGAAGAAAATGGGGCGAATGTCCCCGACGAACAGCAGAAAGTTCAGAAAAAGGGAAAGAAGGCCAAACAGAGAGCAGAGAAGGAAGATCCGGAAGATCTAAAGCAAGGTTGGTCTAGAGGACGTTACCAACCCACGAAAAGCAAAAAGGATTCACTCATGTGAACAGGCGACCTCGTTGGCGGCGATGATCAGGTCCCCACACCAGAACCGGGGCCGTCAGGTATGCGTGAGTACTCGGCGGCGTGAACAAACAAATGCTAACCTCATTCATTATGCACTACTTATTACTCAGCGGGGACGCAAAGCAAAGCATCAAAGGGCTTTTCCTTGTTCAAAAGCAAAGGAAAGAAAACCGCAGAGTCAGACAAAACACCTACTGCGAGTACCCTCGCAGTCAACGAGAGACCTGGATTCGATGGCGAGACCAGATCAATCACGGACAGCACTTCAATTCCGCCTGCGAATGAGGAGCTGACCATCCCAGGGACAGAGGATAACAGACTACCTCAACCTGACTCCAGCGACCGAGATGTACTCCGGCAAGATGAAAGAGCAGTCAAATCCGCGCATGATGTCAGACCAATTCGAACGATAGAGATGCACAAAGAGAATCGACCTCCCAGCGAGGAAGGTCCAATCAAACCTGAAATAGGAGATGCGCCCATACAGCCTGCCAACCAGAAAGACCTAACGAACACAATCGGAATCAAATCCGTGGAACAACCAGTGGTGAGAGAACAAGGGCAAATGTCTCCACAACCATCAAAATCAAAAGGTGGGCAAAGTGGTGCCCGGTCTGACCAGGGAAAGGCCCCGCTTAGCGGAGACCGTGGTGGGAATTCACGGACACCTCTCTCAGATGCTGGAGCCTTCCCAGATGAAGTAGAACTGCCAGCGAGTTCTAAAATGACCGATATTCCAGGGGAGACAGGTACGCCCAAAGAACTTATGCAGGTCTCTGACAACACAAAGCAACTTCCAACACCCGCCCCTTCGAATACGAAGGAGAATGCAACATCTTCAAAAGATCCGCAGACAGCAGATGCATCTCAAATCCCTCAATCCCGCCAACCCAAATCAAAATTTATGAAGGGCAAACAGGCACCACAAGTAACAGCAAAGGACACTGCCCCCGGTCTTAGTTCCCAGAGCCCACCACGAACACCACAACGCACACCTCCATCCCGCTCAAGACGAAACCGACCACGAGGATCAGCACAACGACGAGTTACGTTCAGAAAGTCAACAATTCCCATCCTCCGTGCACGAACCCAGAAAAAGTCTGCGGGACGTACAATGGAAACATTGCTGAGGACCCTTCAGACGTTAGCGGCAGAAGTTGAAGCGGCAAAGTTGTGCTCCACACAACCGCGGCGGCGAGGTAGTGAGGCAATTGTAGCCGACCCGAGTATACCTCAAGATGAGAAAATACAGATACTGAGTTCAAAGCTGAACGATGAGGAGGCAGAGATCAGAAAACTCCGAGGAGAAAAGACTGACCTACATCGGCAGGTAACCTCTTTGAAAAAGAGAGTGGCTAGGGAAGTTGAGAGGGCAAAGCCTTTACCCAAGATTACCAGCACAGTCCCGACGTCCGTTGAGGTTGGTGAAGACGGCACTAATGGATCTCACCTTTGCGACTAAAATCATCCCTGCATTTGCAGGCAAACCTCAATCTTCGATACCAGTTCACAAAAACTCTTAAACTTGAGAGAGACAAATATCAAAAGTTGCAGGAAGAGAACAGGGTACTAGCTGCACGTATCAAAGAATTTGAATCCAAGCGTACGTATTACTGTGAGAAATAATGTCGGGTGCGGTGCAACTCATTCTGATATGTATTGACAATGATTGTCCAATCATCCACATCCCGTAGCCCATAGAAAAGAGAGTCCTTCGGGATCTACTTATCAGCGCACAAACGACATGCTGTTTCTCCGGAAGAAACTAAAAGAAGCTGATGCTGAAAAACGCAAAATGGAGGAGACCATTTCGTCAATGTTAAAACAGCTAGAGCGGGAGTCCAAGGCCAAGCAAAAGATGGATCGGGACGCTGAAGCAATGAGACAGCAGTTCACGCATTTAAGGAATCAATTTGGTGGTTTGGCTGGAGAAGAGGATGAGGGTTCGCCCGTACGAGGGAGGGAACGTAGGAGCTTTAAGAGTGCAGCAAGGAGGGTGCTTAGGATGAACCAGGGAAGCAAACGAACGGGAATAGCATCAGAGTCGCCGGTTAGAGGGACTGAGAGTCCGGTCAGGAGTCAGGCCGATCAATCCCCCCGTAGAAACCACGATGTCAAAGGACCAGAGGCAAAATCAACGAAGCCACCATTAGTTGTGGAAGCAAAGGTATTCATGCGGGACCCAATCTTTTCCTATATTGCATCGCTTGCTTGAGAACTGTTGCCATCCTGTAGCGAAAGCCAGTCACGGCCTCCAAGTCTAAACCAGCAACAGAGCAGAAACCAGAGCACACTGAAAATTACACCCGGTAATGATAGTCTACCTGCCCTCTGCATACTCTTCCTCGATGATTAATTATGCGCACTGTAGAACGACGACTGCGGCCCGGAGCAAAGCAAAGGATGCTACCCTAACTGCCGAAAAAAGGTCAGCATAGTGTGTGTGGCTAATGGTATAGTAATCAAGGCTCATCAATCAGCAGAACCAGCAA
This sequence comes from Spizellomyces sp. 'palustris', assembly GCA_006535965.1. Lineage (NCBI taxonomy): Eukaryota > Fungi > Chytridiomycota > Chytridiomycetes > Spizellomycetales > Spizellomycetaceae > Spizellomyces > Spizellomyces sp. 'palustris'. The sequence continues at coordinate 76,837 of QEAR01000090.1, read as the reverse complement.
AACAGCGGATCGTCCACCGGAATCAAATTCCGAGGCAGCTGACACGAGCAGAAGGTAACAATGCAAACAACTTCCTAGAATCCCACCTTATCCTTAGGCATGCACCTCTCTTTTAAGTAAACTTCCTGCCGTGTTCCGTAAACCACGTGGAGCACCCGACCGGCAACGTTCCGTGCTAGCAAACCTGGACCGCGACCTACGAGAAGCGGGTTCCCTAATTGACTCTTTGGACAGAGACTTGCGGGCAGCAGGCGTAGAGCATGGTCGCGACCCTAGTAGAAAACGCGGTGTTCAGAGGCAGGAAACTGTACAACCTGAAAAGGAGCTGAATCATATGGGGCAAGGCAGCAATATACCAACACCCTCAAACGTAGGAGCGGAAAGTAATCCGCTCCTTCCTGACAAAGGCGGTTCTGAGGTGGAAGATATTTCTGATGCCCGGCTACGCTCTGCAAGGATTCGAGTGGAGTATGAGGTATGGGTGAAGAAGAAAAACGAGGAGAACGCAGCTGCAGTAGCCGCAGCAGCAATGTCCGTTGCAAATACTCAGTAACCAATTTGAGATATATGATATTATATGTGTTTGAAAGTAATGAAAGCCGAATTCCAGTCACACAGATAACTACAAACGATCTCATACCTGGTATAATGGAAGTAAAAAATGCTATGAAATTATGTATATTGGTACAGATACGCCTTCGCCTTCGCCGTTCCAGTCCCTGCACCGCTTCGTGACATTGTTGCATTAATGGAGAAACCGTGCTTCATGATACGTGTCCCCTGCCTCATCGGTTTTGTAGGCATTCTCTTCCGTGCCATATGCTGCCTTATCAGTAAATAGGTCCAGGACATTCGCAATCAAAGATTGAATACGTTTTGCAGATTCCTGCTTGGTCCCGGCATTAATCTCTCCTACTTTCCCTTCCCGTGCTCGCATCCCAATCATGAAAAGCGTATTATCTCCATCGTGCTCAATTTTCATACTTTCGCATCCAGTCCTTTTTTCCCAAACATCCACAGTTCGAACCCAAAATGGAAGAGCAGCAAATGGTCTTCCGTGGTTTGCTGAAGGGTGCTGGACATTTCGAACTCCCGACCCTACGTTAACTACATCAGACCATCTGTTGGGGGGCAGAGCTGGAAGGTATCTGTAGTCGGGCATCGATGTTGTTGGTGGTTGGCGCCACAGTGTGTTAAAGAGATCTGCTAGGTAATTTTGCAAAATAGGAGTGTCAATAGGGGTAGCCGCAGGCTGAATAACGAGTTGTACTGCAAGACCGAGAGGGAGATCTGGTGTGACTATAAAGCAGCGACGCTTATTGACTGCGGCTCCCAAGGAGAACTTGCAGGGAAGAATGAGCATTTTAGCGTCATCTTCGAGTGGAATCGCGAGCTATGATGCGGTGAGCATGAGTAAAATTCCCCCAAATTGCCATAATAAACAAAACTTGAGTATCGGCATTGTACCTGATGCACCCACTTGTCCCATGCATTGTTCTCGTAGCGGCGCCAACCTTGCACCGTGACTTTGCTATGTGATCTCCTCACCGTCGAACCAGGTGGTTGTACGAATCTTTCCCTGATAGGCTCTATCATTTTCTTCGGCGAGTGCACGGCTTCAAGGGGCCGAGCACTTCCTTCTGCCATGGCACTTTTAAACTGCCAAAACGAGAGTTTCTGTCCAAGAAGCGAGCACCGGATTCGAAAAACGAGGGTTTTGGATAAACAAAATGCTTGGATTATCGTTTTGTCAGTCAAAGGCTCGTCAAATGCAGTCTGGGAGCGTTTCATATCATTGCAGAGAGTGTGCGTGATGTAAGACCAGAAACTTGTCGCATCACTGGCGTCAAGCAGCTCAACTAGTGGCCGTCCGTGTTTGCCTGCGCCCCCAGGGGTTCGAAACGATGAATTCGTCAGGTCCGGCGACTTTGTTGGTGAAGCACTCGTCCCGTCATTGTTGAGGAAGCGCAAAACATAAAATCCTTCGGCAACAATGTCCTCGCGGGCTGCCGTTGCCGTCGCCGCAAAATTTTCATCTATACCACCGTCATCCTCATCATTGCTCACTTGCACTTGCGCTTCCATTTCATTAATAGGTACAAATTCAACCAGTCCGCCTTTAGGCATCTGCACGACAAATCCATACATAGGGTGCCGAAGTCTCTTACGAAACAGTCGGTGCAAAATGGCTTCTTGAGCGCTCTTGACATCATCTGCTTGACCTGAAAGCGTGATCACTCCCCGTGTCTTAGGAAGGGTGACTGATACATTCCTCTGCTTTTGAAGAGATTTAATATTTGAGCCATCTGCTCCTATCAAAAGACCTTGAAGTTCGGGTGGAAATTTGAAAGTCAAAGTGATTGGAGGCATCCCTTGCTTGTTAGCGTTGAACGATAACTCTTGTCACATATATTGTCTTGAGCGGATGCTGAAGAATTGTAGATGGGACCTGTCAAAAGCCAAAGGACGTTGGCTTGGCTTATACCACCCGAAAAAGGTTACATTGCATATTATGCCTAAACAAGCAAATGACTGACACGTGTGTTGTCGGAATCCCAGCCGACGTCGACCTGCTCTGTTGAGCTCATCGCCGTCAAACGACTGCCAACAACCTATTCAAATGCTCCGCCCTTTGTCTGCGCCTGCCAAAATTGTTCTTTCCTTTGCGACGCCAGGCTTAAGAAGGTGGCAGCCAACTTGCCATTCACATCTCATCAACTTTCAGCCATTCGCTGGACGTCAATTCCATCGCGGCGAAGTTAAAGGAAAGGTGTGCTATCTATGAGACGGAGGTGAATACCCTCACATCCAATCCGCGAAACAGTTAGCGGATGCTCAGTTGTAAGTCTGATATTTTTCTTATTAGAGGGTCGTCACGTCAAGACAAACCACAGACTCTGTTAGCGCGAAGCGCTTTAAACGCACAGAATCAGCCCAGCCCATACCACAACTTGCCAGTACGGTTGTGACAAACTACTGGGACGACGTAATGAAGTTCTCCAGGGAACCAGGTATACCAACGCTCTGATGGATAATTTGGAATCATGCGTGTGTAAGTAATGGCATGTGTTTAGGACTGTACACGCTCGGGCATCCCACCGATAGTGGAGGAGAAACACCATCAGATACAATGGCGGACCATGGCAACTTGAGTGTGCAAGATGACCATGATATACGGAGGCTGCTCCGGCGTACCATATCCACCCGTAGGGAGCAGGGCGATATCTTACCAAGTCTACTGGCGCGCCAATGCTGCGAGTTCTACGAGGGGCTGGATTTGGTGAGTAAAACAGTCGTAGGAGATCTCTGCGGTAATGCTGATGGCCTGCATAGGCAGGGCGAGCGAACTTTCTTAGGATTTTGGGACGGGATTTCGGTAGGTGCTCGCAACACCTCATCTTGAGGTATCCACTTTCTCATACTTGATGGCGAAGATGTCAACCGGGAAGCCGTTGCTGTTGCCGCTCATAAGTATCTTGATGCTAGATCCGCGGTAAGAATATAGCTTGGATCTTCGTATGTCAGAAATTGAACATCATCCGTTGGCGGTATTCGCAGGGTAAAGGCGACAAAGGTTTTATGCGAACTGAAGAGATATTACGGCAATCGCTACAGCCTCTTTACGAGAAATTTTTTGAACGGATAAACCAGCTACCTGGAGGAATGCAGTTCCTTGTCAATATGCGGGCAAATGTCCTGGTAGGAGTTCTATTGGTTCATGTGGGTTGGGCGTTGGCGTGCTTAACATGGACCATAGGAAATCCTAGGGCGCAATGGAAACGACCCATACCTCCGTGGTTTGAGTGATTCTCTCAAGAGCCAGTTGCAAGGATGGTTCGGAATAGGATTCCTGGACCTGGAGAGAATTACATGGAATAGTCCAGCCACTGTTCTTGAGAAGGTCTCTTGCAGCATGTACCTTGTCGCGTGTCAGATGGGCTTAACAGCGGGGACATGTACTTCAGATCGTGCGATACGAAGCTGTGCACGCGGTTCCGACGTGGCAAGCCTTGAAGCAGCGTCTAGGACCTGGAAGATTGTGCTATTCCTTTTTCCACAGAGGCATGCCGCAGGAGCCATTGACATTCGTTCAAGTAAGCTCCCTCGATTCTAGGTTGAGTGATGGCTTATTGACAATTTAGGTTTCCAGGTCGCACTCGTGAACGAGATTGCCGAAGATGTGCAAGTGCGTACCGGAAGCTAACCTCCACAGCCGATGCGTAGACCTCCTGACAATAACCCTTAGGTCATACTCAACGATCCATCTCCTGAGGTGCCCGGTCCAACGGTAGCCATATTCTACTCTATCTCGTCCTCTCAAAGAGGTGTGCGTGATCTACATTTAGTTACCGGATATAAAGCTCGGTGACATTACTGATCGACTTCTGACAGGTCTCTCTGGAGTCGATCTTGGCAACTTCCTTATTAAACGCGTGGTCAAGGAAATACAGCAATTTTTACCTAGCATCAAAACGTTTTGCACGTTATCACCAATTCCAAGATTTCGCCAATGGCTGGAAACAAGATTGAACAGTGGAAATCTCCCATCTGGCGAGCCATTATTGTTGGGGGAGGAAGTTGAGGCACTAAAGGACCTGATGGGACACGGTGCCGCCGAAGATGGTATCTTGATTCTTAAGGTTAGCATTGAGGTAGATACTGATGCTTGAAGACATTAATCACAAACCCGCCCTTTACAGGACATTTTGGCTGGTAACTCGTGGTATGAAGATCCTAACATATCCCAAACTCTGAAGCCGATCCTCTTACGATTATGCGCACGGTAAGCAAGGTTGCGGCGACCTAAGAAAACGATACGCAGGTCCTCATGTCGGTTTCCTAGATATCTCCTGTTGGAAAAGAAACGATCATTTGCTCTGGACCCCGTTTGTAGGTTGATCTTGATATAGGCCGAAAACCAGCGTTTCCAGGCGGTTGTTGACTTCGAATTTCAGGCAACTTTCATATCCGCAATGGAGCCTGCATGCACAGACTCAATTGGAATGGAGATGCGTCAGGTGCTTCATATTGCTCAGGTCTCCCTTTGATATCTCGCGTCTGATATTTTGCGTCGTCGCTTTTGCAGAGAAAGGGTTAAGCCAATCGTACGGCATCATGGTGAACTACAATTACGTCCTCCCAGAAGTCGAGACAAACAACCAATTGTACCTGCTGGACGGGACGATTGCAGTGATGGAGCCGGCGGATCAGACACTCGAGTGGGCAGTAGGCACAGCTGCCGATGGTGGAAAAGACTTCGCTAGACTCCGACTAGTTAAGAGTGTAGGGGACGCGCAGATGGCCAAATTATAGATAAGGGTTACAGTATATCTGAGCTACACTTGCGGCCGATTGACCAGAAGATTACCATGATCGACAGGGCACCCAGACGTCGACCACCTTCCCTTCCTCGACAATATAATACCATTCAAAATTTGCTGCAGCCAGACAGGCATGATTCGGCACAATCTCCACTGTTGTACCAATCTCAAGGAATGCTTCAATTTCCTCCGGGCTAAGACCCGCCACAACTCCATGTTCTTGACTGACTCGACTAACGGTTCTATGTGCTAGATAATCGCCAGCTAAAACGCCGTATCCAGGATATAGCTTAGCCCCCCGTGCTCCTGGACCGTCTTTGCTGAGAGCCAACGCGCCCGTATCAATGAGAACCTCATTCCGGTGGGAATATTGACTCAAAACACGGGATAGGACCGTTGCCGCGCATCGCGAAATCGGCCATGGCATACCAGAAATTTGCTGGATATCCAGAAAAATATAGTTACCGAGATGTACCTCAAGTTTGAAATCTTTGTGTGTCGGATTTTCAATCAACGTCGCATCACCGACAGCTGATTCATCTGAACCGCCCTTGTTCTTCTTTTCATCTTGTTCGTCGTCTGGGAGAGCGGATGCTGCCACGTCGTTTGCGAGCTCGCCGGTTTCTTTCATAAGCGCATCCCCAACTGTGCCTAATCGTGCTTCTGCTATTGCTTCTCGTCCCGCCCCGGCCATTTCCAATAGCGCTTTGACACTAGGAGTTGCACCCACGCTTGCGACAGGGGCAGTTATACCCATTGATCGAAGCTCCTGAGCTAGGGCCAGTGTGAGGCGAGCTTCTTCCTTAGCTGTTGCGAGAGCGCCGGCGATGTCTGCTGCTTCGTACGAATGTCCACTATGGCTATAAAGGCCAGAGAAACATATATGGGCAGAGTTGTGGAGGCGCGACGCAAGAGAAATCGCATTGGACGTTGTCGAAGGTACACCTGCCCGGCTATGACAGAGGAAGATTTATCATCGCAGAGATCTAAACCATAACATAGCGAAGAAAACCTACCCGTATCCGGTGTCAATTTTTAGGAAAGCTCTAAACATTGGCTTAGCAGGATCTAGTGCGGCGCGCCCTTGTGATACAGCACTGCTCGGATTAACTGCCGATGTGGCTGTGGGACCCACCGCAATAGCATATCGCTCTAAAGCATCAATGATAACGTCGTTGTCGACCATGACATGGAACTTTTCAATCCGTTGCGACACTTGATGAACTTCTTGAATCTTGTCGGGAGACAACGGTACGGCATACAAAATCTTTCTGTAACAATCAGAACAGGTCCCAAGCAGGTACATGCTAGAAGCCACAGAGGTAACATACATCTTGAAACAATCCGCTGTTGGCAAAGTACCGTGCTTCTGCCAAAGTACTGACAATTATCGAACTGAGAGAATCGCCGAGTTGAAGTAGTGCGCCTTCAATGGTCTGTTCGAATGGATCAACGTTATACACACTAACGATCGCGTTCAACGTCTTGGGAACCAGTATTATGATTCGTGATGTATCTTTGTATATAAAAAGACCAAATTTCACGAATCATGACCATCAATCTGGGCAGCCAATCCCTTATGCAAGCGATCATCACCGTGATACACAACATCTGCGAAACCCAGACGTTGTCGTATCGAACATCATAAACAAACAACCGCCCTCTTTTATCAACTCTGCCAATGGCGAGCTCCATCGAGGCATCATCCATATCAGATCAGAGTATGGTCAAGAAACGCTTCTGTCTTGGTAATACTGGTCCGCGCGGTTGCAGTTGTTTCGACCTTTGGACGTACCTTGTGTGTCTTGACATGCACCCGAACATCCACGCCCGCCTGTTTTGCTGCGTCAATGAGTTCTTTTGCATTTTGTTCTACTTTTGTACGATCCACCAGCTATCGAATTCTAGTGAGTTAGGGTGTTTTAATAACGGCGAATGGCTCCATGGTGTGCATGACTTACAAAGGCGGGGGTCCGGAGCTCTTCAATAGATCGACCCACATATGCGGCACGAAGCTCATCTTTAGAATATGTAGCACGCGCTGGATAAATCCCTGGTGGCGGCGGGGAGGTGAAAGGCATGCTTGATGAAATACGTGGGATGGAATTGCAATGGTCCCCAGCAGTAGTATAGGGACATTCTACCCGCACTTTTGAACCAAACCACATTCCATGTATAAATTGCATCCACTAGCGTGTTCTCTCGGAGTTATGAAATTCCAATGTCGGTAGTGGGAGGACTCTTCAAAAAGTTGAGGTGGTGGAGTGTCGGACCCGAATCTGGAGGCATTCCCACCCCGTCTCCATTTCCACTGCCTCGGGCCGTAAGCTCGGCCGCATTTGATTTGGACCCATCTGGGTGCCGATTTGGCCGCTCAGAATCTCAAGACCAGATGCGGAGCCCGCGACCGTTACAGAGTTCCGCAACGCATACGGAGGCCGTTACTATACGCCCGCCATAGCGCCTAAAGGCGACATCCCACGCGACCGAATGGCGACCCATCAGCGACTCATGCAACGCGCTTCAGCTCTGCCTTAAAAGACGGAAGCCGCTGCACACCTTTGAACGATGTTGTCACTGCCGGAATTCAGAACCATCGCCCGATCCGTTACCACCGGCAGGGCCGGTACGCTACTCGAAGCGAGAGAGCATCGAGCGCCATGGGCTCGTCTTGCTCATCGGTCACCTCGCCGTGATCTTTGAGAGCTGCGCGGATCCGACCGCCCCAAGTACGACATGGACGAATGCGCCTTCGTTCTCGGTCAAGTGGGGAATCCGGACACCGTGTTTATATGGGACCCTACCGTCATGCGCCTCTCGTGCAACGGTACTATCCTGAGTGACTGCAAGGAGCAACTCAACCAACTGAAGCGTTTGGGTTGTGGCAGCTTTAAACGATGTCGTGTGCGTCGGGGTGTGGCCAAAGGTCACTCTACGTTCCTTTTCGCAGTATCTCGGTGTGCCCGTTCACAAGGTGCCGAAAACCGTGTGCAAAGTCCTCAAGCAGGCCAACTGTATACAACTCGACCATGATTTCCTGTTCACGGGACAGGAGATAGCGATTTAGGGAGCTGTCACACAGGGACACTATCGGCTGCCTGGCCTGCGAGACATGCGGGGAAAACGGATAAGGATCATAGACTCCTGCGGTGTGGCCGATGCCGTGCGGTCTTCTATGTTCCGTGGTGTGTCAAACCACCGATTGGAATACGAAGCACAAGGAGGAATGCAAAAAGGATCAGGGACGATGCAGAACATGGCAGGTATGCGACGGAAAAGATGGAGGGCTGAGACCGTCCAGGAGTTCGGGGACTTTTATATCTCACATGTAGCTGCAGAAAGAGTGTGCTTCCAACTCATTACACAGCCATGACACAACCACACGCATAACCACGGTTTTATCGATAACGGCCAACCGTCCCGGATATATAACGGGTGCGACGGTCTGCCAGGTTCCTCAGTTCCAGTATCATATTGCCCCGTACAGACTTCGATCATGCCACTGCAGCCCAACGAGTACTCCTCGCCCTCCTGAGAGCCGAAAAAATCGCCATATTCGTCGGCGGCAAAGGGACCTGCGTCGTTGATATGCAGGATTTGCGCCAAGTCAGGTACGTGCCCGGCAATAGGCCTTTCCGCATGTTCGTCAACCATGCGGTGAAAAAACGCACCGGCGGACGGGGTCGCATCTGCCCGCCTGCGGCAACGACGACACGGCTGCCCTCGAACCCCAAACGGCGATCGAACGGGAGACGCACATTACGGGCTCTGTGGCGATGCCTGCTGGGACACGCGCATGGTATCAACGCCGCGGCATCCGGGGATTCTGCCGCCTAGGACGTCTGGATTGGGCTGCAGAGCGGGCGGTTGCTGCCAACCCGCACCAAAAAGCCGCGCGGCGGAGATTCCGATCGGTCCCACTTGTGGACCCCCAATGAGAGGGTTATTCATGTGTAGAGTACAAACATCGGCGACAATATTTTTTTCGCCGTCACTACCATTCGATCCCTTCGTTATCGCTATAGCGATCTTCGTCGCCATCGCTCCCGGTTGGGAAAATCCGAATGGACGCTCCCATCCGGTGTCATCTAAGGCGTCCAACGTGTGCTTGCCAAAGGTTTTCTCCGCGTAGAACCTTATACATGCAATTGGATCAAAGAGAAACTGGTATGTGAGCCAGGCGGGCACGTCCACTTCTCGATAAAGCCCCAGCAGTGCAGGCCGCAAAGAGGGAAATCACCTTCGAAGGCGTGTGGTCGCACGAAACGGGCACCGGGGTGAAGACGGTGAAGAAGCAGTTCAGTTCACCAGGAAGCTGCGCAACGTGAATTCCGCCAGCCTCTATTCCCTCGTGAAGAAATGTGCCGTCAAACGTGGCGTGGGGAAGAGCATCCTGATCCACGACGTCAGGGTCGAGGAGCGAGGCAAAGGGATAACGTTCCGTACCGGTCTAACGGAGACCTTCAACCAGAGGAAGCTGCTCCATTCACGGGGCGTGGGCCCAGGCTTTCGTGCAGGAAGAGGTGGAAGAGTGGGAACGCAAGGTTCGCGCCGGTGAGATCACGCTGCCCAGCGACTTCGAGGGCAGCCTGGACGCTGGACGCCGTGCAGGGGCCCGAAGATGTACACATCGTCGACATCGACCTGGACGTGCAGGACTACACGCGGAGGGTGCGGATGAGAAAGTCAAGCAGGTGGCGGTGTGCTACCGAACGGGCAAGGAAGCGGACACGGTCACGCTCACGAATGTCTGCGTGCCGACCAGCCTCCTCGATGTCGGCAGGAGACTGTCCCTGCGGCTGAAGAACAAGCAAGGAGACCTATGAGGATGGCCGCGTGGGCATCCAAAGACGATTCACGAAATGGCCAATTTCTTTCACATGGCGTCGCCGGGCGAGGGCGTCTCCGTCGAGATGATGCTCCCGTTCTGCAAGCGCTTCGGCATCAACCTGTGCGCTTACGACGGTTGGAACCAAAAGGTGGTGGAATATGGCGTCAAGGACGATGTGGAGGAAGAAACGAAGCGCGGCAAGGAGAAGCATGCAGAAACGGTGATATTTTGAATCAAGGACGAGCATGTCTTTCCCATTCTCGACCCGTCGATGCGTGCCTCTTTCCCACCAACCCCACGGGAAGATCTTTCCCATGCCGTGCCGAACCAAGGGGAAAATCATCGCCATCGATCCGAGCGAGCAACAACTGAGGGGTATTCTGCAGGAACGGGCGGAGGGAATCGTTCTCTACTCTTTCGATTCGGATACCACTTTGGATGATGTTTACCGCATCATGGTCGACGAAACGGAGGTCCATCCAGTGGTCGAAGCGTCTCCAGCGGTCCCAAAAGGGAGAATATCAAGCTTAAGATAGAAAAAATAACCTTTGCGAACAGCAGGAGTGATATCTAAAAAGATGAAGATCCTGGGCGCATTTAAACAGGTGCTCCACCGACTGTCGTCGGTGCCGAAACCAGAATGCACGTTGCCGAACCACCCTGGATATACTCACTTGCTTAGGTTGGTGCCCCTGGGATGGTCCTAAGGCAGGGCACATGTCCGTCCGGGAGTACGAGTTGGTACTCGTTCCCGGATCGCTCCATTACACTACTAAACAGTGTTGTGGAGTGAGAGCTGCCTCTATGGTGGTTGGGAGAGGAGACTATTGAATTTGCTCTATCACTTGCTTAGGTTGCTACCCCTGGCTGGAGTAGCCCTCTGGGGTCATGGCTCACGAGATGCTGGACCAGCTCGAAAGCCCTTCTCCAATCAAAGTACCACATATT
>QEAR01000090.1:0-65712 GCA_006535965.1 Spizellomyces sp. 'palustris' | reverse complement strand
AATATGTGGTACTTTGATTGGAAAGGGGCTTTCGAGCTGGTCCCCCCCGCCATATTCACCTCCCCCTAACTCGTTTAATACCTGGCGGTAACATCACAAACAGCGCAATATCTTGCAGCGCTAAGGAAAGCGGGGCCACCTCTCTTACCTTTACCCTCGTTACAGAACCAGATATTGGCTAAAAGCTGATAGCCCCACTCTGGTGAAGATAAATGTGGGACAGAATTTGACCATGGCAGATGTTGCTTGCGGTATGTGGTTTCTGGAGGCTACCCGGCAGGACATATAAGTACTTACACATGTCAATTGTCGGAAGGTGTCTGGGATATCAATAACTAGGCCAAAAAGCTCGTCATTGAGGTATTCCAGTGGTTACATTGAACAAACTTTGGTTTTGTACGTGAACAGCAACACCTTGGCCTCGAACCTCTCTACTGCTACTTGGGTGTGGGCGACATGATGCCCGATTACTTGCTCATCTTTACAATAACCTCAAGTATTCCTGTGGGAAGATTGACGCTGAATAGTAATATCCTCTACAACGAAACATTCTGCACTGCAATTATCAGGCCTCTGGTAGCACTCCACCCGTTCAACCTTGTATGTACTTTCTGGGTGCAAACATGTGGACAAGCTCAAGGCATCTTATCTGACCATAAAAGGTTAAATTGTGCATGACTCATTCATGTCGTTCTCGTTGCTGGCAGTAAAAAGCAACTTGGGCATTCGGGCCAGGAAAGCGCATATATATAACAACAGTACCCCATCTTACGAGGTCTCTAGGAGCACAGTCAGATGCCACATGCCAAAGAGAGTACTATGGCACTGCAAACCTGTTAGCGTATAAGCTCAATCAGCAGATTTAGAGCTTAGGTAATGCTCTCATAATCCACGCCATAGAGCACAACAATGCATGCGTCATCGGCTGCTTGGTTGGTGGAATGCGTTCCAAGGGTTTCGAACTTACTGGTTAGCTTAAATAAGCTGAGATCCGCTACATGTAGATCGTTGAGCAGCTCCAATTGCTTTTACTACAGTCTGCCGGTTGCAATGGCCGACGAATACGATGCTGACTTTGAGGAGCCTCCTTTTGACAAGAAGGTAGAACATCTACAGGATGACGCCTTGTCGGACTTTCCGGTCCACGAAGCGTACCGAAGAAAGAGCCAGCAGCAACCACCGAGCAATATTGGTACGAGAAATTGGCTCTAATGAGTGCTGAAATGCAGTTATGTGGTCCTCACTTGCTTCAGTCTCCTCACGAGCACCAAAGGGCTTCCAGGATCCCACAGAAAGGTCCTCTGCCGCCAAACAGGGACGGCAAGGTTGGTGGGCAACTTGCGCTCTTCGCATCAGAATGCTACCCGGCTTACCCAAAGCATCTGTATTAGGCTCTGCTGGAAAAAAAGTGCCACCTTTCAAGAAATCTAATAGCAGTATTGTACGAGGTTCCACAGTAGGTGGGTTTCTAAACCCGGTTTTTACATAGCGGACGAGGACGGATTTTTAAATGTTTACGACATCCTTTCAGCTCGGAAACACAGCAAGTCAACATCCATATACGCAAGTCGTCCCCGACCCACTGGAATAAATCCTGCGTCTTTAGCGGCAGCAGCAAACTTTGATGAAATTGCACGATTAGTGAGAATCATAGATGAACAGAAGGTCCAGATCGCGAAACTATGTGAAGAGCGCCGCACGATGAAGATCGTACGTTAATTATTGGATGCATTCTACGACGCAATAGTCATATCTTAGCGAGTTTTGCATGCTGGTAGGTAACGCAGCGTCAAGATAAAGCTATTCAGCAGATGGGAAAGGAACAGGGCGAATTACCAGCTCTTGTTAGGTCATTAAACGATGAGTTGCGCGTGCTGAAGGTTTGTAATCTTCTCAGATACGCTTACAGGCAAAAGTTTTTTTTTGCTTTGGCGAGCAATAACGTATCATTTATAGACAGAGCGGCAGCGTGACAAAGAGCGTCTGGGACACATCGAACGCAACGCACAGGCGCAGGTTGCAGAAAATGTTCGCTTACATACGCTTGTGCACACAATGCAAGCGATGATCAAGAATAGGAAATTGGAGAACAGCAATAAACTGAAGGATGAGGTTGAAAGACTGAGAAAAGATGTAGTAACCCGGGACCATACTATTGCGGTTTGTATGAAAGGGATTTTTAAGCTCAACCCCAGGTGAAGCTAACCCCATTCCTTTCACTCCATTACAGGAGCTCGAAAAAACATTGAAGCACACACAAGGTGCAAAAAGCGGTGATCTGCGAGAGGCAAACAAGAAGATTGTCTTGTTGCAGGTGAGAAGAAGCCGTTTTGTCCAGCAGGACGTCCAATAACTCACATCCAATTTGACTATGGCAAACAGACAGAATTGGAGGAACTCCGTGAAAAGTACCAGACGAATGTGCATAAATTGCAGGTACATTCAAGTAACCGCCGCATGTATTTGCTAGGTAGAATAGATCGTACTGACTTGATGATTTTGCAAAGGATCGTGAGCGTGAGAATGCTGCATTATCTATCTATGCGCAAGCGGGTGCCCGACAAAGGCGGAAACCAAGTCACAGCGATAACTATGAAACGAAAGCTCAGCACCAGTGGACCGAAGAAAAAAGTCATGCCAAAAGCTTCCAGCGCCCAGCGGCCGGGCATAAAGCTATTCCTTCTGTCCGGAAGAGCCTTGATGGCCGAATTGGGAAGAGGCAGAAAGCTAGAGCTGACACGCGGTCCCTCTCTCCCAGTCACCTAAAAGCGACAGCGAGGACGAATGAGGCTCGAGTAGCGGATAAACCTCAGCAGGAGTCTCATGCTTCAGTTCCGGAAAAACGAAAGGACCTGGATCTCACTAATGGTAGGACCTACGAGGAGGAGATCAGCGGAATAGTAGAAGAATCTGCAGAAAGGGGGGAAGAAAAGTCACAAGTCGTTCATGATATGGCATTTCAATCTGCGAAACCCGTCAACAAACATCTGACCTTGGGTAAAAAATCGACAATTCAGGCGAGCCCAGACATGGATACACCACCTCCAGTTGCAATTCAAGACACCTACCTGGAAGGAAATCTCACTAGCGCATTGTCAAAACCGAGCTTGCAGGCCAAGACTCTTATCGTACAATCCAGTATTCACAAACCTAATCTGTTTGCACCTGTACCAACCTCAAACCCCACGGCCTCGCTGGAGCCGCAACAAGACGCATTGCCAATGAACGCAAAGAAATCTCTTGAAGCAACACTGAAACCAGCACAACACGCTAGTTACGAAGCTCTACAAGATGGGGCTCCGTCTGCAACCACTATTCCCGCGGCCAAGCAGGAGCTACTGAGGTCCGGCTCAGTCAGGAGTTCAAATACGTTCCTGATCACACTGCCAGATCTTGCTGATAAACAGCACCCAGAGATGGAGTTGGCGAAACCGTCCAGTCATGAACAACTTTCCGAAGTCACGGCCTCACAGATTTCACACACTACCACACCTGCGAAATCACATAAATTGGATTTTTTGACGAAAACCTCGTCGCATAACAATACTTCAGGGAATTTTTCCACCACGTCGTCAAGTGAAAAGTTAAACGGCGGTTACTTGCCAAACTTTGCAGAATCTAGAAACGGACGAGGGCGTGGAAGTCAGAGAGATGTATCATTAGCAGGAAATGCTGGGTCACTTTTAGCTAGTTCATCGTCACTTGGAGAGGAGAAGTCCAAAGCAACTCCCCTTTGGTTGAGATCAGAATGAAAGTTACTTGTATATACGCTGGAACTAATTCGGGATGCCATCTGGTAACCTTTTCTGTAGTCATTATTTGTGTGTCTTTGGCAGGAATACATAAAGGAACTGTACAGTAGCGACTGCAACCCATGTATTTCTCCCCAAGCAGTCGGTGTGATGATGATAGACATTGCCTACCATCTTCCTTTGCTTGTCATTCAGCGGTCAGAACATGGACCATTTGAATGCATGACTTAAGCGTAAAATATCACCGGAACACCAAAGCTACCTCTACTGGAAGGTTCATTGGCTTGCTGCACAGTGCTGAGCAAATATTCGCAACGTTCCTTTGGGCTTGCTGTACGACAGTTTCTCTCCTCCAAACACACAGCGAAAAACAAACGGTTTCAACGCCTGCGCTGCGCAACCGCGCCAGGTTTTTGATTATGCGAGACGCGCACTGGTCAACCCCAATTGTGAGGCGCTCAACCACAAATAACGCAGAAAACTCTAGTGTTCTGCAAAACGTTT
Source organism: Spizellomyces sp. 'palustris' (assembly GCA_006535965.1). Lineage (NCBI taxonomy): Eukaryota > Fungi > Chytridiomycota > Chytridiomycetes > Spizellomycetales > Spizellomycetaceae > Spizellomyces > Spizellomyces sp. 'palustris'. The sequence goes on along the minus strand of QEAR01000090.1, from coordinate 61,456 downwards.
ACGACCTGCAAGCTGAATTTTAAACCGGTGAATGCCGTACTTTGTATTCGTCACTAGCGGCCGGAACCACGTCGGACGGGACGTCGATTGAACATTTCTTGTTTCTGTCGTTCGTTATTTTTTTTTCTCCTCCTGCAACCTTTCACGGGGAGTGGGTCATGGACATCCTGAGAGTAACCATCTCATCCCGCATGAATCATACCCGTCCGGGTCCATCAAGCCCGAATAGCCCGGATTCGGCAACCTCAATGAGGACTCCAAGCTCTGCTTTGTCGCCATCAACGGAGGGCTCAAGCAGACAGAGTGGACTGCCATCCCGTCAATCTAACGGAAAGCCGGGAGGAAAGGTTTGTGCAAAAGATGCGGCGAAAAGCTTCTTCCTTATCTATGGGATAACACTATATCAAACTAGCAGGATGTGGTTGACGGTTTTTTGAAGAACTGGTTAGGATGGGGTGGTGAATGATATGCTTGCCCGATCCTGTATTCAGGAAGAGATAGTTTCTAGGTAGAGAGACTTTATGTACTGGTCAACGAAACAATTTACGTCTGAATTACGGCATTGGTAAATTAGAGAATCAGGAATGACCATCAACATCTTACCAAGTGCTTAATTGCTACCCTGAAGTACAGTTTTTGGCGGCCATCCTGTCCCCCAGCATTTCGCATTAGGACAATTCATATTTGCTGGATCCTTATGCCAGACAGGAACGGAATGCCAAACTGGCAAATATCCCTAGCGAGCTGCCCAAAGTTATAAAAGAAAATTTTGTCCATAGGCGTACCCACTTTGAAGCTGTCCGCGTGAATTCGTTTCCAATAAAAATAAAAACAAAGCACATACAAGCTACCACGGCCTCCACACAGCTCCCTCAGACCAGAGCGTGCATGTCTAGGTCAAAAGTCACATTCTTCCAATCGTGTCTTACAGCCCCCTATTGTTAATTCCAAATTTTATATCTTCCTACCTATCTAGCTAGACCTCCTCATCCTCACTTCGTCGTCGTCGCCGCGACCAAGATTCGTCGGATCCCTCCCCTGCAGGTCCATCATTCATATACCCACCGGGATCCAGAGCTGCAATCGACGAGGCCGGCGATGCAGGTGATGTTGCCATGTTGGAGCCACCGCTATTGGCCGCCCTGTGTCCTGTCAAGACAGCGCCCAAGCCAAGACCGGTGCTGTGACGTGATCGCTCGGTTGCCGTTGATTTGGTGCTACCGCCAAGGAGCCCAGTGGAAAGGCTTCCCCAGCTCATGCTTTTAGCCTTTCGATACAAATCGCCAGCCGGTGAACCCGTAGGAGATGGAATCGGATAGAGCTGGGACCCTGGACTACTGTTGACCACGGGGGGAAGATGGCTGAGCGATTCTTGCCTACCTGTTCCTCCTCTTTGCTCTAGGTTTTCTGGTGTCCCTACCCCAGCGCCCCAAGCTACGTTAGAATATGGGGTAGTAGGTGGCACGCGCGGCCAGATTCGGGGGTGGTTATAGCCAACGGATGACATTGGTGCATCGAATGATGGAGAGGAGTACGGGTCATCTGGCAGATTTCCTCCGTATTGTGGATGAGCCATATTTGCCACATGAAACGGATGAATTTGGGCAGACGGATCGGATTCCAACTCTTGTCGACCAACGCTGGGTACCTCTGCAATCCCTGTCCCAATACCCCGATAGGAGTTATCGTGTGGATTTCGCGGGGATATTGTGCCCACTCGGGCACCAAGGTCGCCGCCGTTGCTTGTCGTGTATCCCGCACTGGGATAATGCGACAGGCCGTCATAAATGGCCTCACTTCGTCCAGTGTGAACAACTGCCGGATCACCATATGCGGCTGCCACAGCAGCCATCGAAGATGCTGAATGTCGCTTCGCATATAGTGCACCATTGAGAGTCGAGGACGCTGTGGCGGAAAGAGCACTATATCCAGGAAGGGATGGCCCTGCACCATTATACAACGGTTCAACTTGTCGATGATGTGCCGGTGGGTAATGCATTGGCAGCATTCCCTGTTGTTGTCTCCAGGTTTCGGTGGCCGCGACTGGTACGAATGAGGGCGCATTGGGAGAATTATTCCGCGATATCTGAACCCACTCGGCAGGTGCATAACGTGGCCCTGAAGCTGAATACTTTAGCCCAGGTGAGCCTCCTTGGTATTGGGGATCCACATTATCGCGTGCGGCATCCGAGGGCCCATTGTACGCCCTTCCGTGGACTTGTTGCGACACCCTACCACCCCCTCCATCCTGTCCGTCATGATTACCCCATGCGATATCATGGGACCTAGTTGCTGTATACCCGCCGGGCATGGCACCATACGCGACTTCCAAAGGATCCATGATAGGAAGACCCATATTCACGGCTACCATCGATGTTCGTCTAGCTGGCACGTCTGGCGCTCTTGCGACGTCACCGCCACCCTCAGAGCCTGCATGCCCAGACGTTGAGTGACTGTGAGATCTCTGTAGTAAATCCGGCATACTTGAGAAGCTCGATGTTTGATTCAACGACCGATCTTCCGTTCCCCCGACACTCCCGTGAGGTGCTGATCCTCTTCGCACTTGTGCAGCTACCTGTTCTACACCAAGTCCACCAGTAACCCTCAGATCTCCAACAGACAGTCTCACCCCTCCGGCTACATTCGCAGTAGTATGGAGAGATCGGTCTTCACCGTGTACTCGGACATCCGCAGATCCGCGTCGACTTGATTGACGACTCCCAGTGGCCGATGATGCGCCCCGCTCTAAATCTCCAAAAGGATCCCATTCGACTGAGCCGTACATGGACGGCCGCCTAGAAGGTAACGCGCTTCGCTCTCCCGTCTCGCCATGTCGGGGATGCCCATCTCCAATCATAGTAGACAAACTATCTTCCGAAAAGGAGACACTTTGAGACTGAGAGGTTCCCGACCCGCGCGTCAAAAGATTCCATGGGAAAAATCCGACGTTCGATACCGCCAATGCCATCGCCGACGTATACCCTTCCGGTGACCTTGGGTCGCTCTCTGTTTGATCAATCATTTGGGAGCGGGCCTTCCGCAAAGGATATCCTGACAACACAGGTCCTAATGTCGACCTTACTGCGTTTGGTCCCCCATGCTGCAACAGATCGTATGTATCATAGGCTCCTGGGCTAACACTGCCCCCGCTGGTAAGCGCAGGGGGACCCTGAGTCTCGTCCACGTCCTCTTGAACAGGGGCGTAATTATTCGCCTTTTCCATGAGACGATCCTGAAGAAGGGTATCTGCTGTCTCCGTGACATTTTGGTCTGTCACACTCGCCCCTTGGTTCAGCTTAATAGAGGAAGGCGTTATTCGAATGTCGGCCATGCTCTCTGCAACTCGACGCATTCCTGAGCCATCCTCATATTGCTGCAACGCAGGATCGGTTTCCATAGTAGACCCACCCACAGCTGGATCTAACGCATGTTCTTCATGTGCCGCAGAGAGCGGACGGCTTGATGATAGTGCGCTGATGCCAACGATGGGTGTAGAGTCTGCTCCGACACTACTCTGCAGGAAAGTCTGACTTGGTGACGTATGTGCGCTATGATCGATTGTGCTTGCCATGTGGGAGACACTAGCGCTCCGAAGCCCGTCAGTGGTTCCATCCTCCCCGACTGTCGTCAAATTGCTGGTAAAGGATCGCGTGCTCGGCGACGATACTGTACTTTGCCGTGCACTTACAAATTCACGATCGCTCGCAGATCGCGAGTAGGGGCTCGTAGAGTTTCTAGGATTGTCAACTTCCATTGGGGTAGCAGGACTATCCTTTGGAGATCTCACGTCATGGCTCCGTTGAGCAGATCCAGACAATGGCCGACACAATTTATCCTTTCCGAAGGACGATTCGTCAGCCGGAGCCGCTTCGTCAATGGCCAGAGATTCATCCGTTTCCATCTCTTTTGGCGATAAATCTACTTCCATCTTCAACCCACTGCTCCGTTTGACGTCATTCGATCCGCGTTGATGGATAGCGGCCAATCTCTGCAACTGAGGGGGTAGAGTTTCTTGTAAGCTGCTAATGGTGTTAGCGCGTGGTCGTCGTTTAGCGGGTTCCCGATACTCGGAATCTGACGACGGTGAAAGCGCGCGTGGGGTAGGAAGTTGTGGCGTCGTTGTGCGTGCGCCTGAGCGCGAAAACGGGCCAGCGTATCGTTCACCTGTGATGAAGGGGTGCAGTCTGGCTTGTTGCGGAGTCCATCGCTCAAAAGGATTCAAGGTCAGAAGACCGCTAAGGAAATCGATGAAACATTGGCGTTGCTGCGATTCTGTATCCAATGACGGCGGGTGAGTCCAACCACGTTGATCGGTGCAATGAGATTTGGCACTAACCCTTTTCAAGATCTTCGGGGGAAGCCCCTTTTCGGACACTTGGATACTGGTTTATGATCTCGTTCAAGGTAGTACCGGTAAAATACCTCTTGGAAGGCTGCTCGAACGTTCCACTCTCCTGGCGGAGTACCAGCGAATTCAACATGATAATCAGCGCGCCGTAGTGGAAACAAAAATCCCGTACCTTCATGTACTGCTCAGGAGTTTTAAATGTGTATGTCACTCTCCCATCAGGCCCAAAATGCTTATTGAAGAAATTACGAGCGGACTTTCCCTTCTCACACATATATGCCGGTGGGGGCCTGTGCCAACAGTCAGTATTTCCGCGTCAACTTAATTGAGCTATTCCACGTTTTGCGTACCCCAACATCTCAACAATGCGCCCTATTTGATTGTACTCTGAAGTTCCCGGAAATAGTGGCAAACCTAGGAAAAGCTCGCCAGCGATGCACCCTAAAGACCACATGTCGATCGAGGACGTATACCTAATGGCAGCAATTTGTCCAGTTCCTTACATATAGAGCAGATACCATGGAGCTTTTTCAATACTTACGGTAACCCGAGCAGAACTTCCGGAGATCTGTAAAACCTCGACTGGATGTACGTGTACACCGTCTGGTTCTCATGGCATGCAGAGCCAAAGTCAATGACCTTGATATTGGGTGACTCCAAGCTGCAGTAATGTGAGCATTCATCTAGAAATACGGGGCCGGACATCTGTACTCACTTCTTTAGTAAGATATTCTACGACGCAAAGCTCGTGTTAAAAAGGTGGATTACTGGGTCATGCCAAATTTACGATGAAAAGATTACCTCAGGTTTCAAATCGCAATGTATGATGCGCGCTTTATTAAGGATGGTCAAAGCATCCAGTACCTGCCGAATAAAGATGCGGACCAGGTTGGTTGACAGACCGCGAAATTGATTTTGTTTGATGAGTTCGTAAAGATTGACGCTGAGCATCTCAAAGACAATGCAGAGGTGGTTGTGGTGGATAAAGTGATCCTTCATTCGGACAACATGATGTGCATCGTTTGGGTCAAAGGTGAGATTTAACTGTACAATGAGAAATCATATGTCAGTCCCGTAGATAAAACTGTTCTAATAAGCAAAGACCATACCAGTTCCAAAATTGCCACTTCCATCAAAGATTGGTTATGGTAAGCGGGCTTATTCTTGATGACCTTTACTGCCACTGCTTCTTTGGTCTTGATATTCACACATTTGGCGACCTGACCAAAAGTACCCTGACCCAAGACATCCAAAATTTGATATCTATTCAAAAGACGTATTAGGGCATCGCGCGTGCCCACACACGAGTAGCTGGCATACTCACTGACGGCCCTCCTGACTTCCAATGATATCATTTACATAGAGTAAATAGTCCCAATCTTCATTATCCCTCCCGTGGTTATGCATTGGTTTAGATGGCTTGGTCAACACCCTTCGTGGATTATGGTTTGACTGGTAGCAAAATTCCGGATTGATACGAACATTGGTCGTCAGCAAATGGGCAGTTAAGCGGTAGACAATCTGCATGATAAGTTGATGTAATATAAAATGTAAGATACAGAGCTCAGCTGCGTGACGACCATGGGCCATACCGGTACATTTCCAGATGGACGCAAATTTGTACGTTTCTCCGGCCAATTTCGTACTCGCACGAAGGTTCTTTCGCGGTCTGGGTTGATATCAGCCTTAGGACCCGAAGGATTGTACTGCTTACGGTATTTGGCGTATATATATGACTGTCGCTTTCGCTCCAGCTGTTGCAGATTTGGGTTGCTCAGTGGGGAGGGGGAAGATGGTTGGTCGCAGGTCATCGCGCTACTGGGACTGCGACTGGAGGCGCTGTTTATGTTGTATTCGGTTGAGGCTAGTGGTGGCCGTGTGTTGACGTACAACCTGGGTGTCGCGCAGGCGGACAATGGTGAGGTTGCGCTGTTGTGAGGTGATGCAGCAGATGTTCGCTGACGAGCCTGATATTGATTCGGAGGAGGTGACAATGGCGGAGGTCCCTACGAACCCATGCGATCTTAGGTCGACCTTGTGATAATACAGCTAGCCAAATTCCAGCACAGAAGCGATACCCACCTGTGATGACGGCGAGAGGGCTCCAAGGGAATTGGCCGGTGGCGGGACCATGATCGGGATTTGGCTTGAAGATTGTCGTTTCCTCCGACCTAGTGATGTCCTGGTACCTGGCGACGATGCGAGTTCAGAGTGAGAGGAAGAGCCTGGCGTCGAAGAAAGTGGTGGTGCGGCTGCCATCGGTGGCGTCATCCGGTTGAGCGTCGACGCCGACAAACCCCCAGGCATAGTTTGATAAGGCGTTCCTAAGCGTCCATGATGCTGTGGTGCGGTTGCTGGTAATGGCAACTCTGAGAACGAAGGAGTCGAGGTAGTAGGCCTTTGAGACGGGGAGAGTGGCTGGTGATCATCTCCAATGGTAATGATCTGGAACTCGGAAGCAGAGGGCGAGACGGCAGTCATAGTGGGGTCCATGACAACGTTGTAACGAGAATGAAATGCCTCTCAAAGTTATATCATCTTGCCAGAGGACGGGCTCTGCGAAGGTCGCAGCTCCGCGCGAACCGGCGTGGAAAGCTGAGTCGAACAGTCCTCCAAGGCTGATGAAAACACTGGCGATGCCTCAACAATGATACTCCAAAGAAGCGCTTGAGGAGAGAATAATGCGTCAAGCAATTCTGCACCCATCGGTGGGGTGACTTGGTCAAATTGTGCTGTGCTGCTTATTCGAAACGCACAAGATGAAGAGTGTGTCTCTGGAATCTCTGCTGCCGCTTACCGCAGGATACCTGACGTCCCGCTATGAGGAGTCGTCAAACTCCCGTCCACCGCTAGTAAATGTAACGTGTGGGCAAAAGTTGTTGGAAGGAAATGGAGGACACGATGGCACGTCGAAAGAGCTAAGTTGGCTTGCGCCCTCAATTAAAGGGGCCTGACGCCCCCGTGACCTTGGTGCCGCCACGCTATAAAAGGGCAACCTTTGCATTTCGTTTTGTTTTTTCTTGCCCATCGCTTTCGATGAGGTCCGCCAGCGGTTTGCAAAACAAGAGCAGTAGAGATGGTTTTGGGTCTGGCTGCTCTTATGTAGAGGCATGCAGTACTCGTCCGATGACATTGGTACGTTTGGCTTGTGTGTTGTGCTGCGAAGAGGCTCTCTTTGGTGCAAGAAACATCTCTCTATATCCAAGGACGATGACAGCGGTCTCAATTCATTTCGGACAGTGTAAAAGGGCTTTTCAGTTGTTTTCTATCGCTGCTTGTGCTTGGAGAGTCTACGTATTTTGGATGGGAAGCAACCATACGAGGACATGACCGTTATGACTTTTCCAGCAGCTCAGACCAAGCTGTGTCAAAGGAGTTTAAGCGGCACATCATCCTCTTCAGAAGAATCATGTTTCTATGAAATGGTGCTCAAATGCTATAATCCCATCAACAAGCAGAGTCATCAGAATAGGTGACTTGGGCACTGTTTTGCGCTGGTATCGTGCGTGGACTGTCACCTCCTACTAGGTAGGAAGTCTTGCTCCACACATGGATCAGCTTGCATATTGCAACGGAATTGTTGTGCTGCACTTTTGAGATAACCAAGCCTGCGTGTGTTATACTGGCCGCACAAGCAAAGGATAGACGACGCAGAGCAGACTGTCACAGCATGTGCACAGCCTTAATTACGAGTCTAGTACTGCAGCCAAGCAGCAAAGGTACAGATGCGAAAGCATCAATCAAGAAAACAACCTAGCACTTACGTTGTAACAATTCCTGCTTTACAATGTTTTCTCGGACTTTTTGCACCCATGGGTGAAGCAGGCCGAGTGAGGGTTTGGGCCGTCATCCCCAATGAGGTGTATTTCACAGGTGAAGAAGACATGGATTCCTTTTAAATGTTCACATATAATAGCCTCGAACGCTGATGGTGCCCCCATTAGCATCTGCGGGGCAAGGTCCCAACGTTCATTTTCTGGGCATATTTGCCCCTTCCTTACCAAGATTTGGCTTCAACAGGCTCAACAAATACTTTCAAGAAGCAGCCATCATTGAGAAAATACAGATTAGAATTTGTGGAGAGTTGGCTAGGGCCTAACTTCTGGCATGAACTACAGGAACGATGGGTTAGACATAAGGCACAGGACCAAGTGTTTTGACCGTCTGCCCCTGGGGTTATCGCTCAGGCATGTGCAGCTAGAACCTGTGGAGATTCTCATGCATCCTGTCTTTTAGATGCATCAACAAACTTGTCTTTTTGGTGGCTATGCCCCAGTCCGCAAGAAACAAACAAGAGGGAGACTGCTGGAAAGCAAACAAGAGACTTAGGGAAAAATGTCCACTTGAATCGTCGTTACATCACCTGGGTCATTCGCACCTCCATTTGCCTTTGTTTTCCTCCGCCATGGACGTCGTTCCGTCGTCGTCCTGAACCCCCACAACAAAAGAAAATGGAATAATTCCAAAGTGCCTCCACTGGGTATACGTTACAATGACGTTTACGCACGTGAGTTACATCAGCCTTCAATAAAAGGAGCTCCGATCTTCCAAAAGCCCTCCGCGCTCTCCTCAACGCAAACGGCGCCAGCAAATTCACTATTCCTTCACGACCGATATCACCGCTCAACATGCCGGCACGGGCACACGTCCTGTATGCAATACGCACAAACAACTTGTGGCATCTCATTAAAGAGTGTGTTTGGGAGTGGGGTACGTTATGTGAAGGATTTCAATGCGCTAAATTTTGGTATTCATTGTACAAATTCCATAGTTGCCGTTGTTTTGTTGGCTGTCGCTGCTGCACTTTTGGAACTGGTCCAGCCATTTCAGCGAGTCGCTTTCGCCTCCGATATTTCCATTGCATATCCTCACAAGAACGAAACTGTGCCGAGCTGGCTGTTGGCTGTTCTGGCTGTGGGAGTGCCCGTAGTTTTCATATTGGTTATATCTCTGCTATTCAAGAGGAGTGTATTTGACGCTCACATGTCGTTATTAGGTAAGGCTGTGTGCGTTTTTCTTTTCATTTACTATTGGTTGACTAGTTCGCACTTGTATGTGCACATACACGCTAGGGTTATGCGTTGCTTTGGCGTTCACTCTCCTATTCACCCAAGTTGTTAAAATCACCACTGGTGGACTGCGGCCAGACTTTCTGAGCCGATGTAAACCCGTCCTGGTCGAGAATGATCCCCTGCGGATGGTGGCATACTGTACTGGTGACGAAAAGGAGGTCAAGGAAGGCAGAAAGAGCTTTTTCAGTGGGCATTCTAGTCGTACGTATCGAGTTATCCACCTTTGGCGTCGTTCCTTTAAGGCTGATAATAATATCGCCATTAGTCTCTTGGGCTGGCCTTGGATTCCTAGCGCTCTACCTTTCACGGCATCTCGATTTTCAACGTGCTCCACTCGCGCCAAAATATATCATTACGGTTTTACCTATTATATTAGCCTTTCTCATCTCAATATCCCGCGTTGATGATTACTGGCATCGCTGGCAAGACGTTTTTGTCGGCGGAGTTGTTGGTGCTATCGTCGCAACCTACAATTACCGATACCATTGCGCGGTTATTGAAGGCGTGGTGCCATCATACCAACGAGGAGCTGCTGAAACCGACCGGCTGGCTACTGGGGTGAGTCGTGGCCATAATTTTGATGGCGTGGGAAGCGGGACAATTAGCAATGGAGGGCATACGGAAGGGGCAACAAAGACGGGAAATGGGGAATTTGCAATACCAATGGGCCAGGAAAGTCTGAGGAATGATGAGGAAAGGACACCCTCTGTGTCGACTGAACGGTTGAATAGGAATGAAGAGACGTGGATTCCAATGGGTGGTTCTCGCCAATAAGGCTGTCTGAGTATTCAGCGGAAATGAGCCGGTATTTGAGCCCGGGCATTTTCGTGGACAAGTATTTGTATTATAGAGTGTACGAATTATCATCTTCTGTTCTTTTTTTTTTTGGCAATATATCGTTGACTTTGCTCCTAATCTGTTTTCTTTCTGACTTTGTAAGAACCTGGAGCCGGTATGAGCGAGAAATGGTGTCATCGCTTGATGCTGCTTCGGTCCAAGGAAACAAAACGATCGGCATGGACAACATACAATGCACTAGATAGTGGAAGGGCGTGGTTACAAGGCATTGCGGCTATGTTAGAGTAAGGCAGTACTGGGCAACAAATAGAGTTCAATAGTCGTGACCCGCACATTCGACGGACGAAAGTACAGATTTCATCCCATCATCATGACCCCGGAAATGGACAAACCAATTTCAATGGTTACGCCCCGACATATACCGTAACCATGCTGGGATTCCTCGCTCTCCTGACGGCTTTCAGATTCTGCCATTAGTTATGGTTCTTTTAGCAATTCTTCAAGTTCCGGCACGCAAGGGTCGAATGACCTCGTCTTGCTTAAGTAAGAAATCTCCGAAGCACTGTGAGCAGATCCCACCATAACTGACGGCCTAGTTTGCAGTCCGAGAGACATACTCCCTTTGTCACATCGTCCTATGTGCCCTCTCATCCCAATGTACGATTGCATGTTTCCACAGCACGTTTGTGTCAACTCCAATTCAGCGGTTCCGATTCCTGCAGCAACCGAACACGTAACTCAAAAGCATACATAATCTAGTGTTACTATTTTGGAAAACTAAGGAATTTTGGCTTATGCACAGGAAGATCCAGGAAAGATCCAATTCATGTTGACACCTTGGGTCTTTGCTGTGGATCGACTCTGTGTTTGATCGGCCCTTTTTCTTACTCATTTGCTCTTCCGGGGCCTTCTCTTTTAAGAGGCTGCAGCAAGATACTTGCTGCCAGGAGTAGATAGACAGGCTAAAAAGTAGAAACCCAGTATACAGGCAAAATGGGTAAGTATGTCATCCGTCATTGGCGCGAAGCAGTGCGAACAGTACTTACCAGCGACTGATTATTGTGCCGTCCCATCCGTCCCACTGTCGCTGTCATCTTTCCGAATTAAATCTGATGAATATCATCTACTTACGACCTAATGAACCATGGTCGCTCCTGTAGCGGACACCGTGGAGGATATGACGACGCTGTCGGAGCTGACCGAGGGGGCAATTATGGAGAATCTAAAGAAGAGATACGCTGCGAGGAAAATATATGTGAGAAGATGTTGACGACGGTGTTTGTGTGGCCATGGCAAAAGTTTGAATGCTCTTCCTCTCCGATTTTTAGACATTTACAGGCTCTATCCTCGTGGCCCTTAACCCTTTTGAGAAGATGGACATATATAACCTCGTAAGTATTGGCGCTATTACCGCCGTGATGCAGACTCTGTACTGATGATACGCACAACAATCATCCACAGCCAACACTCAAGCAATATACACACCGCCGCCATAATGAAAATCCGCCACATATTTTCGCCATTGCCGAGACAGCCTATGCAAACGTGCGGAACAGCAAAATCAACCAGTCGGTTATCATCAGCGGCGAATCTGGAGCTGGGAAATCGGAGAGCACCAAAGTGATCTTGCAATATTTGACCACTGTCACTTCCAAAGAGAGCCAAGAGTCTTGGGTTGAACAGCAGATTTTGGAGGCCAACACAGTTTTGGAGAGTTTTGGTGAGCTTTTACTGCCAGATAGGCCGTTTACTGAAAACCGCCACATTAGAGTCTCATCATATTCTCTAAAATTGCTACAAAGGCAACGCCAAAACCGTCCGAAACAACAATTCCTCTCGGTTCGGTAAGTTCATTCAGATAAACTTCAACCGGTACTCCCAAATTATTGGCGCCTCCATCGTGAATTACCTGCTGGAGAAATCACGCATTGCGAAACAAGCGCCGGACGAGCGTAACTACCACATCTTTTACGAGCTAGTTGCTGGAGTGAACGATGCAGAAAGGCAATCGTACATGTTAGAAGCAGCGGACAGTTACTATTATCTCAATCAAAGCGGATGCATCGACATACCTTATGTCGATGACTCTAAAAACTTTGAAGGACTGAAACTGGCATTGACTGTGTTGAAGATGTCACCAGTAGATCAAGATGCTCTTTTCCGTGCCCTGTCTGCAATCTTGTGGATTGGGAACATGCAGTTTAAGGAGGAAGATAACAAAGAGTCGGTCAAAGTCCGCAACATGGATGTGATAGAAAAAGTTGCCTCACTGATGGGGATTAATGGAGAGCATTTGAAGACTGCTCTGTGCTTTAAGAAATTGGTGATTCGCGGAGAAACATCTATGGTTCCATACAAGCTCAACCAGGTAACAGAGTACAGTGTATGTTAGGGTACTAGAAGGTAAATTACCAACTGTCGCTCTCAGGCCAACGATACGAGAGATTCCTTTGCAAAAGCGGTGTACGACAGTCTTTTCCAGAGAATGGTGGAGTTCATAAACAAATCCTTGACTTCAAAAGAGAAACCGGCAAATTTCGTTGGTGTATTGGACATCTTCGGCTTCGAAGGTCAGTTGTACAGAGCAATTGAATTCTAGTGTTCCATAATGCATTAATAATCATCTTTTGCTTTACAGTGTTCAAGGTTTGGCAGTGATTGAGTAAGAAACCGTTACGAGCGCGAGACTGAATCCTTGTTCTTCATTGTCGTAGTTGAACAGCTTCGAGCAGTTTTGCATCAATTACACGAACGAGAAACTACAGCAGTTTTTCAATCAATTCATCTTCAAAATTGAGCAGGAGGAGGTACGATGGTTTGAAGCAGCTACTCTGAAAACCCCTGACCGCCCACTGATTTCTTCATAGTACGACAAAGAGGATATTAAGTGGGACAAGATTCAATTCCACGACAACGCCCAGTGTTTAGAACTCATTGAGGTATAATATTTCGTAGTGACTGCTTCCAAATGTAACTTGGACTTGCTAATCACTGCCGTCGAAAGGCCAAACCCGCTGGCATTCTCTCCCTCCTGGATGAAGAAACTCGCTTTCCTAAAGGCACAGACGACTCTTGGCTGAGCAAACTTGATCAAGCCCATATGAAACAACCTCACTATATCAAGGCCAAAACGCAGAAAGGTGTTTTTGGCGTAAGGCACTATGCCGGAGATGTAAGTAGACTGGAAAATGGGACGATATCCGCGCAATCAAGAGGCTCACTTTTTCATTGATAGGTAAATTACACAGTTGCTACTTTCCTGGACAAGAATAAAGATGCGATTCAAGAGGAGTTGTACGAATTGGTCCGAGGGTCTTCGGTAATAGAGTTGCTTGCCTGCGCACCATGTGCACGCATTAACCAGAATTCTCCCTAGGTACCATACATTGCAAAAGTGTTCCCCAAGGAGGAAAAGGACGATTCCGGCAAAGGCCCACGGGGCGGTAAACCAACAGCTGGCACTCAATTTCGAAATCAACTCGTTTCACTTGTTACAACGCTTGCTGCCACAACACCTCATTATGTTCGTTGCATCAAGCCCAATCAAGAAAAAGAAGCCTTCCATTTTGATGATGATATGGTCTTGGCCCAGTTGAGATACTCTGGTATGCTTGACACTATCCGCATCCGAAAAGCTGGATACCCCATGAGGCTCCCATATGACGGATTCGTGCGAGAATTCAAGTGTCTCATACCGGCGGGAATGGTGTACAAAAAGGAGGATGTGAAAAAGATATCTATTGGGATAGCCGCTGAAGCAAATCTTGGAGATGGCGGGTGGCAGGCCGGCAAGACCAAGCTCTTCCTGAAGCAAGATTCCCTTGCCGCCATTCAAGACCGTGCGGCGCAGGTTTTGAGAGCAAAGGTTGTTCTTCTCCAAAAATGCATGTTGGGATACATGTACCGGCAGCGGTATCTCCAGATGCTCAAAGCCGCTAAGGTTCTGCAAACCTACATCAAAGGTTTTATCTGTAAGAGGCGGTACAAGAAGACCACTCGCGCCATTCTCAAAATACAGGCTGTAGCCCGAGGGTGGTTTGCACGAGACTATTACCGACAGATGCTCGCAGAGAAGAGGGCAGCCGAAAAGAAGGTTGCCGAAAAGAGGATGGCGGAGAAGAGAACCGCCGAAATGGAATTGGAAGTTCCAGAAGCAACCAAGCTAAGCGATATTGGACAACGGCGAGCTAGCGTTGGTGAAGCACCAACGTCACTTCCAGCTTCTAGAGAAGACGGTGAAAAGGTAATCTGGTTTGTATTCCTTGTTGTTAGCTGCTCCATTTCACACCGTACGTGTTACATAGCTTATTGGCTTCGCGAAAGTGGTAAATAAAAAGAAGGTAATGTCATTGCTTTACCCATGATTTCATCAATGTCAGAATTGCTGGTCTCACGGAAGCAACTAGGAAACCACTCCTTCGGCGATGCCAACCGACCTTGCTTTGTCGATCACACCGGCTGCCGCCAAAAAAGAAGGCGGAGAGATTGACAACCTTTTCGCTTTCCTGGGCGACTTTGACCCAACGAAGCGTACAGCCTTAATAAAGGGTGCCGATGTGCTGGCCGAAATGGCTGCCGCCCTCACGGCAGACATTGACTCTCTGTTTGACGAACCTCCTCCATCTACCGTTACCCGAGCCGTTAACCGAAGTGTGACGAATCTTGCCGCTCCGGCTGGAAGGCAATCTGTAGGAGTAAGGCCTCAACCTCTGGAACAAAAAGGCACACCGAGACAGAGCGTGGCCAGCCTTAACGCTTCCAGAGATGACCTTGCTACAGGGACCGGAAAGGTGATGAAGCATAATCCGATCATGAAGGAGAGAGAGGCAAGAGAAATAATAATGGTTGCAATGTGCTGCGGAGGAGATAACTGATTAATTATTTATTGCTCTAGGCATCTCAAGAAAGTTTGGTTGAGAAGATAGATTATAACTCCCGAGAGTTCGCTATGGAAGTTTACGCGCAAAAGCACCTTGAAGTAAGACTGTGATGAACTATACATTCAGCTGCAGAAAGTCATTGGTTGACGCCCCCCGCATAGCAACACCTCAAAGCAAATGCGTTTGCCACAATCACCAAAAAGCGCCAGACGGTGGATATGCAGGAGATGCTTTCTTATACAAAGGTTATCATGGTAGCCTTGTTTCCATGATGTGCGCCTGAAGTAAACCCGCTCTTGACAGAATCCTATATCGATGAGTATGACGAAGATACCAAACAAGACAGAGGCTTTGGATCATCTTGCCGTCGACAGCTTTAAGCGTATGATACTGCTTTCTAAGTTTGAAATGCATATCGAAGTAATCTTACCTTTGTTCCCTCTAGTCCTTATGAAGGCCACCGAGCCAGGGGCAAGGAAGGCCGAAGAACTCATCCAAGCTTATATCGGCAACGGTATCCATAACCCAGAGATCCGCGACGAGCTATTTGTTCAGATGATCAAACAAGTAACCCTTCCAAAGGAAACCCTACCAAAATCCTGGGAACAAATGATGGTCAACGGATGGCAGATTCTTACACTGGCCGCTGCCTCTTTCCCGCCCTCAAAAATCTTTGCCAAATTCCTCTTAGGATTTGTTCATAGAACAGTTGATCACTACGTTACTCAGGAGAAACATGTAGTGCGAAAGTTGGCCATAGCGGCCGAGGAGGCCGTTAAACGCGTGATGTTGAATGGCGCTCGCAAGATTCCTCCTTCAACATTAGAAATTACCACACTGAAGTCAGGGGGGGTTTTACCGTGTCGATTTAGTCTGCTGGATGGTAGAGAATTGGATATTGCAGTGGGATTGACGACAACGGCCGGGGATATCGTGAAGGACATTGCGCGGAAAATTGAGCTGAGGGATTCGACTGGCTGGTCCCTGTTCGAGGTTACTTTGCGAAGCGAAAGGGCGGTAAAAGCCACCGATTACATTGCGGACTTCATTGCAGCGTGGGATAAAGACAAGGACCCCAAGAAGAAGGACGCAGGCGGTACAATTCGCAGAAAGAAGGGGGAAACGTTAATGACACCAGGTACCAAAAGGACTTTCGGAATCCAGATTTTTTGTCCTTATCCCTTCCCATTTGCGTAGCAATCAACATTGATGCGAGTCTTGTATTGAAGAAACGCGTGTTCCGGAACATTCATGAGCAGGTGACAGATCCTGTAGAATACGCACTTTTATATGCACAAGCTGTCGATGGTGTGGCAAGGGATCTGTACCCCATTACAGAGCGCGTTGCAATGCAAATGGCAGCATTGAGAGCACAGGTCCTTCTTGGCGACTGCGATGCGGCATCTGCAGAAGCGAGATTGTAAGTGCCCAGCTCCCCAGAGGCGACGCTGGTGGTGTGTTCATAGTTATACTCAGTGCAAATGTCTTTCTAGCGTTAAAGAACTCAATGCGTGGGTTGCACCCCGGCTTGTGCCTAATCAGCCTCGCGAGGCATGGGTTCAAGGAATAGTGAAGCAATATCAAAAGCTGCGCGCCACGACGGCAGAGGAAGCGAAGGTGTTGTATTTGGAATCTGTGAAAGAATTCAAACACTACGGTGCGGCACTCTTCCCTGTCAAGGTGTGCCTTTCATTTGGACTTAATGCGAGTCACCGGTCAATCTCCGTCTAATGCACGTCACGCTTTGTTTATCATCAGCATAAGGGGTTCTGGCCCTACAGTGAAAGCATTCTGCTCGCCGTGTTCAATGAGGGCATTGATTTTGTTCATCCACGCACCAATGAAACGATCCTTAGTTTTGCATACAAAGACGTTAAAAGCTACGAACATGAGAATGGGCTGGTCACCATTATGGCCGTGCCTGCGAGCGACGACGCCGAGTTTGAGGCCACGGAAGTGTATCAATTCTTTACTGATCAGGCCGAGGAGATAGTCAGCCTAATTCGTGAATACTGCCCAACTACTGAGTACATGAAAAAGGTGAAAGAGTCATATGTGCAGGATATGGATATAGCTTCGCTAGTCCGCGATGTGGAAAAATACAGGATTGCCTTACTGGAGCATGGCATCATGCGACGACCAGGACCAGATGGTGGTCCTACCAAGCGGGGTAAATGGTCGCCACTCCGCAGACTGGTCACTACCAGCTCGCGTAACAAACCAGCGACCTCTTCAAGTGGGTTGGACGGAAATACTACCCTGCAGCGCAAATTAAGCACTGGTAGCCGGAAGGCAACAGATGATCAAGAGAAAATGGCATCGGATGAAGGACCGGCTTCTGATGAATCTATTGTGAGATCACCTTCGTTCGCCCAGACACCATCATTGGAGGAGACTGGAGTAAACCAGGGCAACATTGAAGACTACACAAATGCCGACTGGAGCTTCTCAATGGTATGTATCTCGTTTGAAGACCTGGGCGCACGCAAAGCATTCTCAAGCTGTAACACACCATAGAAACCATTGGTGACGTCGCTGATCTCACTCTCAGACCCGGAGGTGGAAGTATGGGCCGCAGAAGCATCCAACAGTATGTTGATGGGACTACGCATTATCTCATCCCTTGCTTGTTGTGTTCTCATTCACTCGACCATTTCGCCATTCAGCGCTTCACAGCTTCATCGGCACAGTGGGTGGATTAGTGCCGGATGTTGCAACTGGCAATATCCCGGCACTTCAGGAGATTATAGAAAAATGCTTAGAGTTACCATACCTGGCAAATGAACTATATCTTCAGCTCATCAAATATACCACGAACCATCCTGAGGCTGACAGCATGCAGGCCATCAATATGTGGAAGCTCATGTCTATCGTCACAGGTGTTCTCGCACCAAGCGGATGGATATTGGAATACGCGAAGGCACATCTCCGGCGCTGCAGCGTTGTTGATATGAAAGCAAAGAAGCCTCGTACGGAAGAAGCCCAACATGCACGACACAGTCTCCGGACATTGCACAAGACCATTGGTGCAGGACCACGCAAGTGCCCGCCGTCGAGGGATGAAGCTCTTCAAGCGGCGAAGTTAACCCCCCTGCGGATCCGGTTTCACCTTATGGATGGTCAATCGCGTGCAATTCCAATTGAGGCACCGGACACATGCGAAATGGTGTACAGCGCGCTCCTTGAAAGGGTCAAACTGCAGGCGCTCCATGGATTTGCGATCTATGAACATTTCGGAGGCATCGAACGTGCGCTGAATCGGGAGGAGAAGATTGCAGATTCTCTTTACAGATGGGAAAAGATCGCAAAGGCAGAAAACAGGACCGAGCATGTGCGCTTTGTTTTTAAGAAGAGAATATTCCTGGATCCTTTGCAACCTTGCAAGACCGATGCGGAAGAAAAGCTGGTCCGGGCACAAGCATTGGCAGACGTCGCTGGCGGTGTATTCCCCGTGACTGAGGATGAAGCGATCTTCCTTGCCGCTCTGCACGCGCAAGCTCACTACGGCGATGTCAATTACGACTCACCTGTTAACTACCAGAATTTGTGTTCCAGCTATATCCCACAGCGCTACCGCCAAGTTGGCGTAGAAAAAAAGGTGGAAGAAAAGCATATGGAGTTTTTGGGAACGAGTGCCCTACAAGCAAATACAGAAGTATCACAATTTATCCGTTCTTGGCCGTATTATGGATGCACCATCTTCGAAGTTGGGGTAAGTGCAGCTAGCAATACCAACGAAGTATCGTTCAAGCACACACCTGGCTGATCAAACTGGGGTGCCTTTAACAGCAAAATTATAGCAAGGATATCCCAAGCTCATGCTGGCTGGCTGTTAGTCCTACAGCGCTCCATATCTTTGCTCGGCTTGCTAAGGTACGAACAGCAAGTTGGTGGAAGTTCGCGTGCGACCTGCTCGCTGACCTGACATTGATCTAATTGGTAGACACCATTGATCACGCACCCGTACAACGATGTAGTGAGCTTCAGCCCATCATTAAACAGCCTGCTACTTATAACAGGAAGTCAGTCTGCAGGTACTTGAAATTACTGATCAATACTTTCACATGGCTCTTGCTAACATGCCGGTCAGGCTCCAAGTACGTATTTACCACCCCTCAAGCAACGGAACTCGCTGCGCTTATCCGAGAGTACATGGACATAGCTTTGGGAACGCAGCGACGAGCCGCAGGTGGAGAAAAGCCCCGTGGTTCTCACCTGCACCTTGCTGGTGGAGAGAAGTCTCGCCCATTCCATTACGCAGGATAAGCTGCAGGTGTCTCAGAGCGGAAGGAATAGACCGTACTTCTTGGTTGTATTTACTCCTCATTAATAATTTAAAATCCTATATACACTACGCTCCCGTCAGAGAAGCAGAATTTCTCATCAAAGCCAGCTTGGGGCGTATTCTCCATCATACAAACCCGGTTCGGAGTAAACTTCGATGAACTGGATGTGATGACAGATCAATCTGATTGGGCCTATAGCGGGCCATAATGAGTTCAATTGCTCATACCTCCTGATCTGCTATTCGTATCTTCGTTCCTGCGAATCGACGATATTCATCGAATATGGACGTCATGGACCAGTTCTGCAGCTTTCTAAGACATCCCACCATGCATCCGATTCGATGCTGGAACATGATATCTCAAGGAAAGGTGCCAAGGCCTTGCGTAATGATAATTTCCAACTCACCGCTCCTTTGTTACAGTGGATAAGCACTTCAACGAGTTGTGTCAATGTCACTCATCAGCACGGCGGTACAAAAATTCATGCCCTACTCGGATGATTTCTGGTATCTTGCACAGTGACGCCGTTAATTCAATGACTGGACCCAGCTAATATCGATGAGTACTAACCCAGCACCTCGACTAAAGCTCCTGCAATTTCTGCTTGGTCTATTTCTCCAAAGGGCTCCTGCGCGAACAACAAGCGTTCAGCACTCAAATCCTGGCAGCACACCAGCATACGTTATCCGTCTACGCCAACCTTGTTCCCCGATATTCTCACATGAAATATTTTGATACCGTATCCGCCCAAAAATGCCAAAGTATCTTCAGAATACTCGTCCTCGCAAAGATACCTAAAGCATACACATGAAGCTTATATAGCACTGAATTCATGGTCACCCCGCGGCATACATGATGGATTTCAAGCCCAACTTTTTCAAAAATGGGAAATTCTTCTTATTTGGATAGCCGGAACGATATACGCCTGGTGCCACCATGGCAAAATTGAGAGGGGGAACAACGGATTTGTGACTGTCTGTGAGCAGTTCTCCGGAGAAGGCCATGTTGGAGGATCAGCGACGGACAGCTAGCCCACAGGCACATCGCGAGCAGGATCAAATGATGCCAGCGGTTGCCATGAACGGTAACTAGGGTTCGTAAGATTGAAACTTATTCGTGCGATAAGCACAGCAAGAAAAAGTACCACAGAAACAGCCATCACAAATCTATACTCGGTGCGTCTATGATGGCGATAACGCTTGTACTAACTGCTCAATAGATTCGTCCTCAATTTTCCTTCCTCTGCCGGACTTACTCTCTTTCCCCCACGGACCTGCCAGCAGGTGTTTAACGTTGCCGACGAAGAATGATCGTGGATATTGTGGTGGCCCACCAAATAAGCCGTCCCTGTCAAGTAATGAGCGCTCAATTACGTCTGGATCTATTTCTGGATGCTGCCGCTCGAATTCTTGCAGGGGGAGAAATCCCAACCGTTCCAGGGTATGCTGAACTGCTTGCAATCGAGCAAACTCTTCGAACACAGGTAAGCCAAGGATACTGATGGGTGGTGGTGCCTTAGAAGGGTTTGCCGTTGCCATAGCTTCCTGATCCGCAACGCAACGCTCCATGACTCGGCGGCACATTCGAAAAATGATGCCGCCTGTTGTAAATTCGGTGTTCAAAGCTTGAAGTGCAGCGAGTCGCAAACATCCTGCCTTCATGTCCCACCACATAACCAGCATTGCTACCATCTTCGTTGGGTGCCCATTTTCTTCCTTATCAGGCCCTCCACCAGGTGTCCTTCCGCTTGGGCTACCAGCGAGATCGCCCTCACTGGGTTCTTGACGTCTTGAATTTGCGCCTTTGGTGCCCCGCTCTTTTCTCAAATGTCGTGACACCCGCTTTATCCATGCCGCTCCGAAGTACCTTCGTACCCCATGGGACTGTTCTATATCAGGTCCTAAAACAAAGTCCCGTAGGCTTTGGCATCTTAAGGCTACGCGACATTGTAGCTGCTCGAAAGTTGCCAACTCGTTAGGTGGATCAAGTTCCATCACTTCGGGTATCGCCAGTCGATGGAAATACATGCAAGGAACACACTTGTCAATGTCCCTTAACACAAGACTTCTGTCTTCCGGATTCGCTGATAATGACGACGGCACGAGCCACTCTTGAAAATGAATTGGTGTGGATCCTATGCGAACATGAGGCAACCTGCACGTTCTCCGTCCTGGCTGAAAAAGGCCTAGCGGTCTCCATTTTCCTGTTCGATATTTGCCTGATACAGTGACAATTTATGAGAAATTTCTGGCACGAATATCAATACACGAATTATCATCCTTACCGCCTCCTCCACACTCGGTGCAAAGAGCATACTTGTTTCGGCAGTTACTGTATTCAATATATAGACAATGTAAGATACGGGAAAGATCGACGGAACACCTCCCACAGAATGCATCGTACCTGCAAATGACTTCAACTCCGAAGTCCGGATCGCTGTTTGGGTCCTTTTCATGCTCTTTACCTACCAGTCTCACGCCACCTATTGCCACCTGGCGCTTGCACACCTCGCACGTCGCCCTTTCGTCCTCTTTAGAGGCACTGGTCCGCTTGCGTGAACCAGGAACAAGTGCGGATGTGTGAGCTGAACTGGATCTTTGCCCTGTGCCATTATCACATCCTCCACAGTTGCAACACAGAACGTCAATTCGATATGTGGTATTAAGGGACACATCATTACCATGTAGCAGATAAATTGCCACGAGTTTTCCACAACGACGACATCGAGCCTCTTCCTCGACTATCTGTTTCTTCTTCCGTTGACTGGTGGACGAGGCAGAATGGATGCGTGAAGATTGCGATGTTGGGGGCGATGGGTGTACCAACTTGGGTGGAAGCTCAGGAGATTCCGATGTGTCCGGCGGGCGATACTGTTCAAGTGATGCTCGGTCCCGAACGGGGGAATCCCTTTCGCGTGCTACGTGATATGAAGCGCCTAATGTTGTTCCCGCTAGAGGCGAAGCACGCAGCGCGGGGTCGGCCGCTACTGCTGTTCTTGTCGGTAAATTCTCCACTGCCACGTAATATTCATTCACGCGTGGCATGCCAGTATGTCCGAAGTCTTCTAGACCAAATGTGAACAGCGCATGAAAGCTATCATTCCAGTTATTCCGGTTATAACGCGCTGGATAAGTGTTTAAAAACTGATCTGTCGCCGGAAAAGTCTGATTTCCGTAATGATACGGAGCCGCGAGTCCATAGGATGTGGTAGGATCCATCACAGTGGGCTGACCGGCTCCTAATGTGGATTCTGGTTATACCTACTGCACTGTGAGTGCGAATAGTAAACAACTCTGACCTTCCACTGGAGAAACTAAACTGATGGCCTTCGTGGAAACGCCGGAAAAAGCGTCACTGTTGCCGACAATCGCTGGGGAATTAATGTGGAAATGCCCTTGAACTGGCATTTCTCCGGTGGTACCCTGTGTGACTGCAGTCAACAAGTTCGTGGCATTGTTTGAAGGAGCAGAGAACGCAGCCCGGGATGTAGCCGACCATATATCGGCCGATGTCTGGCTCGTAGGCGGCGTCGCAGGCTCAAGAAAAGGTTGTGAGCAAACGGCAGAGTACGAGATTCCTGAAATATTTACGACATCAGGGTATTTCTCATCCTCGCGGTTTAGTGTGCTTGGCGAACTGAAATTCCACTCATTTGCGCGAGATTGGCGAAGGGATTTATCGAGTCCAGCGCTTTGGTTATCACCTGGAACCGTCGATACCCCTGACGAGTTGCGGGTTCGCGACAACTCTAAGTCCAACTCTTTTGATCTGACGTCCAAAGCTAGCGCCTGCGATTGTGCCTCATTATTTTGCAATCGGAGCTCCAGAGCTCGTACTTCGGCGTCCCGAGCAGCACGAATTTCCTCGGCAAGACGCAGGGCAGCCGCTAGAGTCTCCGGATTCGTATCAATGGCAGCTTTCTGCAATATGGTTTGCAAAAGAGAATCCATCTCAAGGCTTTGCACTCAGTAAGAGGTGTGCAATTACGTCACAACACACAGTCGCGCTCGCGCAACTTGAGTTTATCACGACCTATCGAAAGGAAATTTAGATGCTTGAGACAATGGAAAGTAGAAGGTAGTAGATCGGTTAACGCCATACAGAGATAGAGCATGACCTCGCCGCTGGTTCACCCAGTGCTCCTGATGGCGACGCCAGGGATCGTCGACAGCAGGTACAAGCACGATGATGACTCATTCGCTTACCCCATCAACAATTCATTGCATGCTGATTCTGGTAGTGTCAGTACTTGGTGGGTGCTTGGATCACGCAAATTGGAGCATCAGAGGACAGACAATGCTCTCAGTACAGCATGGCTCGTGGCTGCCAACTCTCCATCAGCAGATACAAGCTCTTGTAACAGCTCAGAGTGCTTCACGCTCAGGATCTACGAGTCACCTTCTGCACCAACCGCTTGCGCTCAACTCGGACAGTTCTGCAGGAAAAAACGTCCAATGTTCTCTACACGCCCATCTTCCGCATTCTGTCCTTCCAAAGCTCTTTGAGCGCCTGGTTGGGTTGTGCGGAGCAATTGACTTTGATGAGAGCCAAAACTTGTGGGAACACGAGATTTCTTTCATTCCAGAAGGTACGTGAGCGGCCTTCACAATATTTTCGCCTGGTTGGCGATGAGAGCGCAAAACTGCCCTCTTTTAGTGGAGACGCCTTTTGGACCAGCGCGCAACGATGACGCGGTGCTGCGGTTACGTGCCAATGTGTTGAATGACGACGGCAATTTCACAAAACTACATAATCGGAATTGGTACGGGGCGGGTGTATATCAGACCTGTACTTCAGCCTTGTACTCATTGTCGTTATTTTGTTCAACGTAGGAAGATATGCTTTTTTGGCACACCAGAACTTCCAAAACCTGGCAAGAGACGACGTGCTACTCAACGTGTTGTGTATGAGTCAGAAGTGAAGGGTGATGCATTCAGATACATGGAAATGCTAGGCTACAAGTCTGTGTGGTTTCGTTCAGCGGCGTTACTGCGGGGTGATGATTGACTTCGGCATGCAGGTTTAATTTTGAATTCGTCCGGAAGGGTTACATTTTTACCTACCGAAACCTTAGAATCGCCATTTTTCGAATTTACCGCGTAGGTGGACCAATCCGCAAGAACTTCACGTTGAAAGCGATGGTCACTTACGATCGTCCAGCTTGATACGCGACATAAAGTCACTAGTAGTGTTCCCGTAGATGGTAACGATGACTCGTGGATTGTCGAGGTTACCTCTCCACTCACCGGCCCCGAGGGCCTGCCGACGCTAGTCGACGAGCTGCACACATTCGCTTCTCATGTTGCTGGGTATGTCCCAGCTTTCGCAAGTAGCGCGTCCGATTCAGTATTTACATTTCACTCTAATGTCTCTAGACTCGTGACTTTGGTGGTTGTCGACCATGGTGCACTCCGAAATAGAATTTATTACTAAGAGTTCGCACAGTCAGATGCTTACTATCGAATTTAGTGCAAGAAGAGCGAAAGACAAGACAAGGCGCTGCTCATTTTTGTCAAACGATACAAATCGCAGGGCGGGTTCCCACCAACAAGCACCGCATTTCTGCGTCAACCCCAATATTCTACGGCTTGATCTTTTCCACCTCTGCCTTGGCTTCTTCCCAAGCCTTGGTGGCTTTTCGGTGGAAATCTCTTTGGGCTAAAGCATAGCTCAGTAACATATTTCTCAAATCTTTCACCTTATCCATCTGGAACCTATCCAGATCCTTTTGTATTTCTTCATTAGCAACCTGCAATTCGGCCCTACATACTTCTCTCTGCTCCTCTATCGTAGAGATGCGATCTTTCGTCCTTGATATATTGTTACGGCGTGTCATCGCAGGATCGTTATCGATGAGAGAGTTTAGAGTTGCCATGATGCCTCCTCCCGTGCTCAGCTGCCGGGTGTGCCCTGATACTCCCTCAGCATTTAAAACAGCTGACAGCCTTTGCGCCTCAGACTCGGACGCCTCCAACTTCTGCAAAGAGCTTTGCTTGAAAATCAGCGAATCCGATAGCGTTTCATACTCCACATGCTTCTTATGTCGCCATTTCAACAGCTTCTCGACGGCTTTTGAGAACTGGGTGTACTCGTGGAGTGGTACCGCAAATCCTGTTTCCAAAGCCGCCACCAACTGCGAAGTGGCATTAACGGTGGAGTCAACACCCTGACCGACCTGCTCGATAGCATGGGCCAAACTGCTTTCCGATAATGACCACCCATTGTATGCTGCACCAAGTTCCGCGTAGGTAGCGGCCATATCGGACGAGTGCTTAAGCATTGACTTATGCACTTTACGAGTTTGTACAATTTGGGAGGCAAATTTTGCTGTATAATCCTCTGCGGCCAGGAAATGGGAATCTGCCACATGACATTGTAGATTAGTACATCACATAATCTGAACGGCGTCCGTATGAGTTCCCATGCACTCGCCTGGACGCTTGAGAGAACCCTTTTCGCTCACACTGACTGCCGTATCCCTTTTCTTCAAATAATAACCGAGACCAGAACTTGACAATATATCCGCCCAGGTTGCTCCACCTTCTAGGAACCTATGGAAAACATGCTCCTCGCGCAAAACCGGATGTGCCGCGATTCGATTTAAGAACGATTGAAGCATCTTCTTGCGCTTTTCGATTATATGCGGATCTTCTTTGGCCTTCCCAGGTTTGACGGCATAGTCTGCGACCGAGTGTTTTTCGGGAATGGGAGGAACAACAGCAGTCGGATGCAGTTTTACCAACAGCTTTCGAAACGCTTCAAATTCTGAATAGCGGTGCTTGCATTCATAGTGCACGGATTGATCGGGGATATCGGTGCGAATTATATACGCAATATAGGGTCCGCCAGACATGTCATTGCTCTTCTGCGCCTTCACACAACAGAATTTAGCAACAACATCGTTGCACCCCTGTTACCGATGTGACTAACTCGTACAAGATACCTCGACTATCGTTATTACCGGCTTTGGTAATCGTGACATTTCAACGGAGAACGGCGGCAAAAATGCAGTTGCTGAGAGCGCATGAATGGCTCGATCAAGGTCACAACAAGGACCAGCCTATGAAATGTGAATGGAAATTGGCCATATGTCAAAACATAAATTCGTCCTGTGTTTATTACCTTTTTCCTATTCTCATCCGCTCGACCGAACACGGTACTTGCTGCTAGGGAAGGGGCCGAAACAGGAACCTCATGCTGGGACCCGCCACTACCCTCGTCGTCGCTATTGGGGGAGTTGGAAAAGTTCATAATGTTTCGCGTGCTATTCGCGGATGGACCACTGGAGTAGGACCACGTCAATACACATGCCTTGAAGAACGCCCAGTGTCCACTCTACTCACGTCAATATATCCTGTGGGAAAGCGGTAGATTCCGTATTCCCATGTCCCTTGTCCGCAGTACTGGGCGCTGACTGACGGGTAGCAGAACGTAGCAATGAAGGACCAATCAGCATTCCGCTGCGCCTCCCTGACGTCCTATTCTTCAGCAGGTGGGGTAAATGATACGGGTTGGAGGAGAAAGATGTTTTTTAAAGAGACGCCAGTACGAAAGGCAAATCAAGATAAGCAACCGTCCAGCACAAGGTCAAAGGGAGCAGTAACAAATGACGGTATCAGATGCAATGGGGAGAATGGCAATCAGAATTCCTGGCACTTGGATGCAACCTGGCGTTCTGCTCGTGCGTGAGTCACGTCACCTGTCATTGACTGCAAGATCTGCTTAGCTGTGATCAGACCAAACCAAGGAGCATCTTCACAGCACATTTTGACGGGAGCGCTGGTCATCCCAGCAAAGCACATACCTTTAATACACCCATAACGTGAAAGAGACGATGTCAAGTAAGTCTGCAGAGTGAATTCTGAGGAGTTAGCAGGAACCGCTGACGTCCTGTCCGCAAAAAAAAGACCTCCGGAACCTCATTGCCGAACAGACCATTGTTCACCTCGATTCGTTTGAGCTTGAGTCCGGTATTACACTTCGGAACGTCCCCGTGGCATATAAAACGTGGGGAAAGCTAAATGCTGAAGGAACCAATGGCATGGTTATCTGTCATGCACTATCAGGGTCCGCGGACGTTGAAGACTGGTGTGTGAAACATCGGCAGCGTAAGCCTCAAACGGGCCTCCTAACTTATGTTCCGTAGGTGGGGTCCACTGCTGGGTCCAGGAAGAGCATTTGATACCGATGTGTTCTTCATTTTCTGTGGGAATGTCCTGGGATCTCCTTACGGCACGGCTTCGCCTGTGACAACAAATCCTGAGACAAATCAACCTTACGGTCCGAATTTTCCTATTGCCACCATTAGAGATGATGTGAGGTACCATCAGGAATACATGCAAGCAACTACGAAAATTCAGCAGTGTTTACAATTTTGAACGAGTAGATTGCTTAAACAGATTCTGGACAACCTTGGAGTAAAACAAATTCAATTCGCAATTGGCGGCTCCATGGGAGGAATGCAGGTACAGCCAAAATGACCACAGGTAGAAAACTTTCAGGTCATCTAAATCCCTTCTTCTTCTCGATAAGGTATTAGAGTGGGCGTGTCTTGGGGTCGAGTATGTCAGGAACATTGTACCCATTGCAACCTCGGGTCGCCACTCCGCATGGTGTATCAGTTGGGGCGAGGCACAGCGACAAGCCATATATAGTGATCCCAACTACGGTATGCGTTGCGACATCGTGCATCAAGATCCTGGCGTCTCCTTTAGCTAATGCGACACTGTATCTTGTTGATCTGCTTTACAGCTAATGGACATTATACTGCAGAAAACGTAGGTCGGAGACTACTGCTCTAATCTCTCTCTGTTGATCTCATACTTCTCGTCCATGAATTAGCCACCAAATACAGGACTGGCGGCAGCCCGGATGCAAGCGCTCTTGACATACCGCTCCCGGAACTCCTTCGAATCCCGTTTCGGCCGCAAAGTGATGCCCCCCAAGCCTCTTGATGAACCAACACGAAATCTTTACGAAAGCGCCGCTATTCACCACAACGAAGGCCACAAAATCCGACTCCACCAGTCCAAAGAAGCCGCAGCGGAAGCCGCCAGTGCGATAGTCGGCGAGAATGCACCTCGTGTTTATTCCGCTCAAAGTTACTTGCGATATCAGGGGGATAAATTTGTTAAGCGCTTCGATGCAAACTGTTACATCTCCATTACGAGAAAAATGGACACTCACGATATATCGCGAGGGAGAGGAGAATTTTATGAAGTATTGACCAGAATTTCGCAACCGACCTTGGTCATTGGTAATTTGTCATATTCACTAAACATGTGGAACCGAGCTAGCCTTGTTAATCCTTAAGAATTGTTCAGGTATTGAAAGCGACGGTCTCTTCACTATTGGTGAACAACGCGAGCTGGCAGAGCACATTCCCAATGCGGAGCTCATCGTTATCATATCACCAGAAGGCCATGATGGATTTTTGCTCGAGTTCGAGCAAATGAACAAGTATATCTCGGACTTCATCAGGCGACATGGTCAGACTTTATTCAAAGGGAAACCAATCGCGGAGGTGACATCTGAACAGTTTACGGTAACAAAGAACAGTGTCTTTGGCGAGGCCGAGGACGCGATGATGTGGTAGACCAGCGCATAGGGTATATAGAAGCATGCACAAGCCAGCAGTAGATTCGCCTATTTATTAAATTTCGATAACGAAACCGAGTAATGCCTCAGCTGTCTCAACTTGATACAAAAGCTACCACATGAAGACGGCACTAGAGCTATTTGATTAAAGCTTCGATCCCCTCCAGACAGCAGGCGGCGCAAGGCCTGTGTTTGTTAACCTGAAAAGAAAACTTAGATAGATGCTCCTAAGACATGACGAAACGTTTGGCATACCAGTGTCCGCCATCGACTACCAAAATTGCTCCTGTTACCCACCGCGCGGCAGGGGAGCATAGGAATAAGGCCGCGTGTTCGATGTCCTTGATGCGACCTGCAATATCCGTCAAGTTAGCCAGAGCGAACACCAGCCAAACGCAGCCATCTACAGGATAAGACGATGTTCACCTGCGCTTTGCAAAGGGATGAGCTGGATCATATCTTGGTTCTTCGACTTGTCGTAGGAAAGCTTATCGAAGCCAGCCGTTTCCTCGACGGGCTGCACATAATTAGAGAAGCCATTCCTCTGTCCACAGAGGAATGCAGTGGAGTACTCACCCCCGGAGCTACGGCATTCACTCTGACGCCATAGTGCCCCCATTCGACTGCAAGGTTTCTACCATCGGTCATTGTCAGCAGTGTAGCGTAAACGGTAAATAACAATAGGCCTACTCACTTCGTCAGGGCGTCGATACCAGCTTTCGCAGCCGCGCAATGCGCCTAAACGGTGGTATCAGCATAAGGACCTAACAGTCGCATTCCACCTGTTGCGAGAGTATCTTACCTGCAGGGGCACGGCAGTATAATGAAATGTTGCGCTGACATTTAGCAAAGACCCGCGTGTCTCCTTCAAATACGGTAACGCAGCTTTGGACGTGTTGAAGGTGCCAATCAAGTCGATATCAATTACAGTCTATATGTATCCTCAGGCATTTAGACGTACAATCCAATCGAAGCCTGTTAGATACGCTGGGGGGTATGCATACCTTGAATCCATTAGCGCTGATCTTTTCCGCTGTACTCAAAAAGTTTCCAGCAGCGCCGCAAATGACAATATCGATACGACCAAAGTGCTCGTGGGCCTTTTTGAGGCCATTTTCAACATCGGAAATGCTGCGGACGTCACCGGCTAACGCAATACACTCGCTTCCAGTCGTCTTGGACAGCTCCGCCGCCGTGATCTCCAATTTTTTAAGTGTTCGGCTGAATATAGCAGCCTTCGCTCCATGTCTGACGAAAAGTATAAGTCAATGCCAATGGCAAGTTTTGCCTTCTCAATGTGCAGAGAATGCAAACCTCAGGAGCGCTTCCGTCAACCCCTTGCATATTCCGCTTCCCCCACCGGTCACGAACGCAACCTTGCCCTTGAAAAGATCTGGCTGGAATATTCAAAAGTCAGGCACCAGAGCATGCAACCAAGCGATCTCATGCATACAAGAAGATTATCCACGCAAAAGCTACAATCTGTGAATACCATTGAGGTACATTACCTTGAAGACAGCTGTTGTCTCGACGACTGACATGATGAATGGCTAGCTGGACAAGGCAAGGCCTTACGCGTTCATCTGACCTTTTGATCTTTCAGTGTGCGCAACCGCATTTTCACCGCTTCCGCTTGGTTTTGGGAAGCTGACTCTAAACTGCACCAGAGACTCTTGTCTTCAACCAAACCATATACACACATTATGCTATCACTATGCAACTAATGATACACGCCAACATCATCGCATCGTAGTTATTTGGTTTCGTCTTTTCAGGGTCTTCATTTTAGACACACCAGTCCATTGAGATAGGCGGGACTCACGCAAATTTATCCAAACGCACAATGACGTTCCGTCCACCAACATTAGTACCATTCACTTCCTGAACGGCGCGCTCAGCCTCTTCTGGCGTGTTGAAGCGGACAATTCCGCATCCTTTTGAACGCCCTGTACCTGGTTCCGCCATGATATCCGCGTGAACAGGGTTTAGCCCATGGGGACGGAAAAGATCTTTCAGATCTTGCCATCGGGATGAGTATGGGAGCTGCAGGGACACAGACTCGTCAGTATCGCTTGCAATGACGTCAAGTTGCCAAGTCACATACATTTCCAACAAACACTTGGGTCCCAGGAATGTTACTGGACGCATCCGCAGCAAATTTATCTTCTCGAACTTCAATGGTCCGACCCTGCACTTCTCGACCGTTAAGCACCTTGATAGCCATTTGCGCTTCCTCCACGGTGGCCATCAAAACTTGACCGTATCCACGGCTTCGTCCCTGGTTGTCCATTGCCACATCCGCTCGCTGGACGTTTCCAGCTTCTCGAAAAAGGTCCTTCAACTCCTGCCACTGAACTGTAAACGGCAAGTTTCCGACAAATAACTGGCGTCCGGCAGTGTTTCCACCACTCAAAACTGGAGAGAAGCCTCCATTGAATGCAGGCGCAGCAAAACTGGCGTTGTTGTTCACGCGCGGTGCAGCACCTTCGACAAATGTCCTATCCTCCCGGACTTCGATGCGCCGGCCATTCCATTCATAACTGTTGAATAAGGACACTGCCTTCCGCGCCTCATCTACCGTACTCATAACAACTGTACCAAATCCCTTGGACCGGCCCTGGAAGTCTTGTGGAACATCCGCGCGAACGACATTTCCGGTTTGACGGAACAGATCTTTCAAATCCTGCCAGCCTGCAGAGTATGGGATGTTCCCCACGTACAGAGCGCGAACGTTGACATTCCCTGAACAAGGGCGGTTG
The DNA here is from genome assembly GCA_006535965.1 of Spizellomyces sp. 'palustris'. Lineage (NCBI taxonomy): Eukaryota > Fungi > Chytridiomycota > Chytridiomycetes > Spizellomycetales > Spizellomycetaceae > Spizellomyces > Spizellomyces sp. 'palustris'. The sequence goes on along the minus strand of QEAR01000090.1, from coordinate 29,716 downwards.
TTATCAATCAGATTCTGCCTATGAGGCTAAATATAAACTAGTAAACCAACAGGATATGAGACCCACCATTTCCATTGAGCACCGGCGCTGCACCGATCGCAATGGGAGGTGTGGCAACTCCTGATGTGCTTGCGACGGCTCTGTCCTCGCGCACCTCGATTTTGCGACCGTTCCAATCATAGTTGTTGAAGAGATTGATGGCAGTCTGTGCTTCCTCAGCCGTAGCAAACAAGACCGTGCCAAAACCCCGAGAACGACCAGCAGGCCCGGTGGCAACATCGGCACGGATTACGGTACCTACCGAGGTTCCGCCGTTAGGCATCCATGTGTAATGGGTCTGTACAGATTATGTGCAGACTCCACTATGAATATACACGGCTCTTCTTACCGGCTTCTCGAAACAAGTCCTTCAGGTCTTGCCAGCCGATTATAAAGGGCAGCTGAGATATTGATAAACTAGGGTTAGCTGTTCCAGTGTCCACAAAATCGTGATTCCCAGCAGTGCCTCACATTGCCAACGAAAAGCTGTCTACCAGTAGCGTTAGACATCGTAGCTCAAGATCTCTTTCTGTGCAGATTGTAGAGCATGAGTTAACAGTACAACCTTCCCCCCGTTGTAGATCCTTTCGCGTCCCACCTGTCTTCCGGCAACGTGTGCAAAATCTTCGGATGCGACCAGAGGAGGACACAACAGATTTCAATCGTCCTAAACCCCACCCCTTTGCGGCGACGACGACGACGACACGAACCACGACGGAATGAACGCCTCCTTGACTCTTGCTTGTCAAGTGCAGGAAGGCGGCTTTGTCCTGGGTGTGAAGGCGCTAACCGTCACGCTGATTGGTTCCTTTCCGCGCGTAGCAACGATGTGAGTCACCATCTGCTATACAGCAACAACGAAACTGGCCAAAGGATGACTTTGCTAGATTAGTTCATTGCCAGCCCAAGCGGCTCACAATGTTTGATAGATTGATGTGATATCCTCACGTCCTGAATAGCAATCCCGATGGTTCCATGTTATGAGTGGAGACACGAGTTCAGAAACCCTTAAACTTCGCACCTGCTAGGCGGGACTCTCATTTGCAATTTCTTTTTTATACGACATCTGCGGCAATTCTCGAAGCAATAGGCAGCAAATACCACTGGCAGCCATTCTAACTAAGCAATAAGCGCAGGTCGAAGCCATCCCACCAGTTGATACTTAATCTCTGAGAGTAGATAATGGAAAACCAAAAAGATCCTGCCCCCCAAACATCTGGATTCGCCACAGCGAAGACCGTGGCGACTATTGAAAACATTAGCAAGGAAGAAAGACAGACAAGAGAGGATGAGAGCTCGTTGGCTGCTCCGGTGCCGTCTATCGCACTCGAGGACAATGCAGACCTGCAAGGGTTATCCGATGAGCTGGGGGCCGACTTTGTGCTTGGTGTCACTGATCAAACTGAAATGGAAAGAGCTATCATGGCGCAGGTAACGAAGAGCATGGTTTTCATAAGACGTTTCTCCCTGCGGTTCTTACAGAACAGCAACGAACACAGGCAGATGAAGCGCTAAGACAACGGGAAACCGAGGCGGATGTAAGGCGCCTTGAGAAAACAGGAAAGAAGCTTGGGTTGGTATATAAGCCATTGTGAACATATCAGCCGGTGTGCTCATTGAAGGGTTATATCTGCGACGCAGAGAGCTTCAAGGTAAACTTGAAGAGCTGGAGGACAAGGCGAGCGCCCACCCCGCCAGCGCTGTCGCTAGACGCGGTATTGACCGACGCATGCAGCGCATTACCGACCAGATTGAGGATTTAGAAGTGCAAAAACGCCAGATTATCTCTCGGATGCACAGAATCTCGCACACATCTGAAGATCCACACTCGGGAATTTCGGTGAAGGAAACGGAACGGGAGCGCTTGATACGTACGGGAAAGATAACACCGTTTTCGAGCATCGCAGGATTAGAGCGATCTGTTAATTTACGGGGCCGTTCTTCACACGATGCGGACATTGCAGCGGATCGGGTCCCTGAAGATTTGCCAGACGACGTGTTACCGAATGAAGACATTGAACAGATACGAGATGAGGAAATCGATTCCCCTCGGAGGGAAAGCAAACGAAAGCGGTCATTTGATGAGCGAGATTATGAGGACTCGAAAGAACTGGAGGAGAGCGACCAGGATGTGGCCGGTGCACCCGCGCTATCGGCGGACGACGACGAACGCATGCTTGATGATAGCGCCAACTATATACCGCATGGGAGAAAAGGACGCTACGTAGATCGCCATGTGGATGATGGTGATGAAACTGTGTACCAAAAGCGAATATCGGCCTGGGCTCGCCGTCGGCGACAAAAACGCCGTAGCCATGCGGTTCGTTACAGTTGGGTGGCTCCCACATAATCATTAGAACTTATCCGTGTCCATATAAAAGGCTGATGTAGATTTAGAAGATGAAAACCACCTGAACTTGCTGGAGCCAGATCCCGAACAAGAGATGTTTCAACCGTCACCACACGATGATGACGTGGAGTTTGACGGGGGCTATCGTTTACCTGGTGACCTCTACAATGCGTTGTTTGATTACCAGCGGACGTGCGCCAAGTGGTTGTGGGAGCTACATTGTCAAGAAGCTGGAGGTATCATCGGGGACGAAATGGTAGCATGATATTTCCCTTCGGTTGAGATTTGCAGTTTACCTAACCCGATGACCTTTAGGGATTAGGCAAAACCATTCAAACTATTGCCTTCCTCGCCGGCCTTAGCGCTTCACGTTTGCTTAATGGACCCATCTTGATTGTCTGCCCAGCAACCGTACTAAGACAATGGGTCCAAGAGTTCCACACCTGGTGGCCACCGCTCCGGGTTGCCATTCTTCATTCTACAGGCAGTGGTTTAGCAGAATCTATGCCAGCTGGAGATTACGAGGCTTCGCCCAGTCTGGAAGAAGACACATTTGATGATGATGACGACGAAGGAAAAGGAGAAGATGACAGAAATGGCGATCCTTATGAGGACAGAAGAGGAGGTGTGAGAAGGCCCACAGTGAAGAAGACGCCTAAGAAGAGAGCAAAACTCTCGGCAAGCGCTACAAAGATGCTGAGCAAAGCGCGCACGTTGGTGGACCGTATAGTGAAGCATGGTGAGTTGACAGTGGTCTAGCACGTGCGCATTTCTTTGTTGCTTCATCTCTCATTTGCAGGCCATGTGATTCTTACCACCTATGCTGGTGTGCGAGTATATTCCACCATACTTCTTCCGGTTAAATGGGCGTATTGTATTCTTGATGAAGGACACAAGATTCGCAACCCGGACGCCGAGATTACGCTCGCTTGCAAGCAGCTAAGGGTACGCTAAGGTGCGATTTGCCTTTCTGGTTATATTGTGTGCGTATCCTGAAGCATGCATCTCTGGAAGACACCCCACCGCATTATTCTCACCGGAACTCCAATTCAAAACAACTTGACGGAGCTATGGTCGCTGTATGACTTTGTATTCCCTGGCCGACTTGGGGTATTGTCCATCTATTCCCTATGCTGCGACCTCCCTGTTACAGCTCTGAGTCAAATGAATCCTCCCCTTAGACTCTTCCGGTATTCCAATCTCAATTTGCAATTCCTATTAGCATTGGGGGTTATGCGAACGCCAGCAATGTGCAAGTTCAAACGGCATATAAGTGTGCCTGCGTATTGCGAGACCTGATCAGTCCGTACCTCTTACGGCGCATAAAAGCAGACGTTGCGGCTGACCTACCGAAGAAGAGCGAACAGGTCTTATTCTGCCGATTAACGAAACGGCAACGCCAGGAATATCAGGCATTCCTTAAATCGAATGAGGTTGTTAGCATTCTACAAGGCCGACGGCACGCGCTGTATGGAATTGATATTTTACGTAAAATATGCAATCATCCCGATTTGCTGGCCAGAAATGAGCTTGCGAAGGTACCACTGCTGCACGTCATGGACATATGTTTTGATGCTAATGGTGGCATAGGATAAGAATTACGGGGCCCTCGAGAGATCTGGAAAATTGAAAGTTGTGCAGGCTCTTCTGAAAATGTGGAAGAGGCAGGGGCATAAGACTCTACTGTTTTGCCAGACACGTCAAATGCAGGACGTATGTGTCTTCTGCGGACTGGTGATCTTATATTCACATGATGATCTCATTAATGTTTCTTGGGCTTTCACCGGCAGATTTTGGAGAAGTTCATTAAAACCGAAGGTGCGATGCATTTTCTCGAAGCTCCATGAAGGTAATGTAACCGAAAGAAATCGCGGTAATTATAGGCTACAAATATCGCCGTATGGACGGTACGACGCCAATAAAGAATCGAATCGCCATGGTCGATGAATATAACGAAGATCCCAGTATTTATATTTTTCTGTTGACGACAAAAGTGGGTGGACTGGGCATTAATCTTACGGGGGCAAATCGTATAATCATATATGATCCGGACTGGGTACGGCCAAGCATTATATTCCCCATCACACGTACGGCCGGGTAGCACTCATCTTCGCCATTCCCTAGAACCCTTCAACCGATGTTCAAGCTCGCGAGCGGGCATGGAGGATAGGTCAGAAGAAGGACGTGACCATATACCGCCTCATGACCTCTGGGACGATTGAAGAGAAAATATATCATCGGCAAATCTTCAAGCAATATCTGACGAACAAAATCTTAAAAGATCCGAGGCAGCGGAGGTTTTTCAAGAGCAATGATCTCAATGATCTTTTTACACTTGGGAGTGCTGACGATGTAGGCACCGAAACAGGTGACTTATTTCACGGGACGGATGCGGAGATTAATTTCGAAGAAGTCCCTGGAGTTCAAATGACCACGGACACCAAAGGAAAGGGAAGAGCGGCAATACATACCACTGAGCAGATTGAAAGTCTTTCAGCCATCAACGATCTGGATAAGGTGGATAACTACCAGTTGCCAGAGGGAGCAGACACGGTATCACCGAAAGAAGCACGTCCTGGCGATGTGATAGAAGACGAGGATTCTCGAATGCTGAAGGCTCTCTTCTCAAAATCTGGAGTTCACTCTGCTCTGCGACATGACGTCATAGTAGAAGCTGCAAGTCCGGACACTGTCATTGTGGAAAAAGAAGCATCCCGGGTAGCAAATGAAGCTATTGCGGCTTTGCGTCGAAGTCGACGGCGCATTCGGCAGAGGGAAGGCATCCACGTGCCCACGTTCACAGGAAGAAGTGGAGCAGCAGGTGCACCTGCCTCCATTTCTGCCGCACAAGTTCCGAGACGATTTGGGCCGAAAGCGGCCGGGACCTCAGCGACCGGCGGGTCTGCATCGGCAAACCCGGCTGTGTTATTTGGTAGCGGTAGTTCCTCAGGATTCCGCAATGTCCAGGCTGGTACTGACCTTCCGCAGACGGCTGCACCCACAACCGATTCTTTCGGAGCACCAAGCTCCTCTGCGATATTGGTCAATCTACGCAAAAGAGCCGCTATTGAACGTAACAGCGACGGTATTGCTAGAGTACCGATTTCTAATGAGGACATAGACGTGGCGTCGAGAGAAGGATTGGTTGTTCGAATCAGGGACTATCTAAACTCTTGTGGTGGCAGCGCATCGACCAGTGAGATATTGGAGGCTTTCCGCAGCCAGGTCGATGGAGAAGATGCCGTCATGTTCAAAAAGATGCTGAAAGGAATCGCAGAGTTTCGACGAGATATCGACTCCAAGGGCAGATGGGTGTTGAAACAAGAGTTTGAATGAATATTGCAGACGTGTCAGCTGTTTCATTAAAACGTGGATCTGCTGTATTCCCCGAATCATCCGAATATTTTGTTGCGTGCACATAAGGACACAGGCGTATGCACTTGGCATCTTCAGAGGCGTGTTACGCTTTTTTAATATTATGGATCAAACTTCTATATTTTCTTTTCTACCTAATGAGCTGGATACATCGAGGACAAGCATCAATTTTCCGATTTCATCGACAAAATGGGCGACCAGCGAAGAAACCAGGGTTCCTGCAATATTTAAAGAAATCCTATGCTAAAATACTACAAAATGAGACTGGATGCAGCAATTTTTCCATTTCATTTTTTAAGACGTCCGTGAATCGACATCGACATTGACCGAGACGTTCATCGTTTGGTCTTGATCTCGTCCAGCGGAATACTATTCGCATCACTTCCTGGCTGTGGCTTTTACAGGACGCCCACTGGGACAAGCTATCGTCCACTTATACTGGCTGAGTCCAGGACTTGAGGGAATGCTGGACACGGCTTGAAACGATCAAGCAAGAACCACAGAGCTCGTACCGTCTTGCCACTTTCCAAATGCAAAGTATGATTTGCATTACTGTTGAGGACCCCAAAAAACTTAATAGATGCACCGAATTATTGACTCACACCAATATTACCTAGTATAATAGAATCGCAATCATCACCAGAATCCCCACCATCATGCAAATCCGTGAGAGAAAGGCCTGCTGTTGGGCGACTGAAGGAAAAGACCGGTATGAGAGAGCCGATTGATTAAGACAATGACAACAAGAACGGACCTTGAGCCTGTCGGTCTCGAGAGCCCAAGTGCGCAGGGACCCCAAAAGTCTGACAAAAGATGGATCAGAACCGTGTAGCCGTTAACAAGGTAGTGGCCTATAACCTACATAGTGAAGGCCGAATAAGGATGGAAAAAGGCCAAAGCCGACCGTTACACCGTTGCCGGTAGGTATTGTTCCTCCAGGAAAGAAGAAGTTATCCCAACCGCGATTCGCCTGCGATGGTGCCGCCTCAGGTCGCTGCGCAGTGGGACGCTCAGGAATAACCTCCTCCCTCGGGTCTTTTGATTGCCTGCCCCGTGCATATATGGGAACCAATTTGGTCTTCTCGACCTTCGCCTTACAAACCGGACAGGCATTTGCTGAGGGTGATCGTGACTGCATCCATCTATGTAAACCTTTTGGATGAAAACTTATATGATTAGAAGTACGTCGTCATTTAAGGTAGTGGCGATGAACAATACATACATGGCCAACAGAACAAGTGGCCGCAGAGAGTGACGATGGGGTTCGACGCCATTTCCAGACTTGGACGTATAAGTCTTTCGTTGCTCAAGACAACATGAGTGTACCAATATCTTACACTCACCATATATTACATTCAAATTCATTTCCCTCATCATCTCTGTCGCTTTCACTCGGTGACGCCGTACTGGCAGTGGCCGATACCGTGGACGATCCTACTACTTCCCGCAACGGCGCATTGCGCTGTCGCAAAGAGGCAGCGTCAAAAGAGTACGAGGATGGTCGACTGGGAGTAGGGGGCTGTTCCTGAATTCCTATCGTGGGGACGTCGTGTTGGGTTTGTTCAATCTGTGGCATATTGGTGGAAGGCACGGAGCTGGAACGCAGTCGCGGCCAGCCAAGAAACACCAACCTAAGCCATGCTTAGCAATGGTTAAAAGCACCACTCGTGGCCAAGATCGCATTCACTGAGCGATTCGAGCGTTTAAGCCGCTGGTTTTCAGCTTGTTTGTGGTTTCGTCGACATGAACACTTGGAGTGTGGACCAAGTAGTGGAATGGATCAAATTCATGGGCCTTGGCCTTCATGAGCGAAAATTTAGAGGTGCTTGTCATGTTCATTTGGCTATTTTCCACTAATCTTATACTCTTCGCTTTCAGAAAATGACATATCTGGAGACGTGCTGGTTCACGCCGACCACAATATGCTGAAAGAGCTCGACATCAAATCGGTTGGGCACCGCCTTAACTTATTACGCGCAATTTACGGTTTGAAGATATCGCAGGGTATTCCCTTCGATCAGGATGACTGGGTTCCAGAAAGTATGAATAGCAGCTATTCTTCCGAGCGAGTTGAAGTATTACCCTTCCAGAGAACTGGCGTTGACATACCATCGTTCGTACCTTAGGTAGCTCCTGGGCATCTCCAGGATTGAAGGTATGGGCGCTTCTCCACTCTACGGCAAGTTGCGATATACGCACTAAATCTTGTAAGATTCACATGTGGTACAGCAGGGTGGTACATCGAGTAGAGCTGACGATAAACCAGATCCTGAAGAATATGCCCGTCTGAAAGCGGTCGTAAAGCAACAAGGTAGTTTTCAGCGCATTGGAGGAAGAGGTTCCTCAGTCCTGATTATTTATTCGCAACCAGATCAGAGCATTCATCGCCTTGCAAAGGAGATTGAGCACTTGTCAGCCGAGATGGTCCGGATAAGAGAGGATCTGTCCCCGGTTTGGTCAATGGTGAAAGAGTACGAGGTGATTTATCATAAATATGTAATTTTTACCGTACTAGATATGTAACGACTGAATCCGCCCATGTCATTTCGTAGGAATTTGAGCAGAAGAAGAAATCCGGCAGAAATGATATAAAACGGTCATTAAAGTTACCAACGCCTGGGAAGGGGGTAGCCAAGACACCATCCAAGTTGCCGTCAGCCGTCAAAGTCCCGAGCAACACACTCACCGCGGAACTGTCTTCGGCACCGAATAGTGCGCGCCCTGGCCGGGTAAGTGAAACATAATGTATGACTCCTCGGGTTAGACCTAAAGTCTTTTAGAGTGGCAATGTGTCTGCCGTCAGAATTTACACCGATAGACAAATGAATCGCGAAAATGAACCGTATAAAACAGTACAAGTATCGATGGAGGATACGTGTGCGGAAATCTTACCTGAAATCCTTCGCAAGTATAAAATACGTAATGACTGGCAACACTATGCGCTGTTCATGCGACATAAGGGTTCAGGTAAGATTGCTGTTCCTCAAACGTATCATTCTTCTTTCACCTAAACAGAATGAAAGAGCGCTGCTTAAGCTTCGACGAGAGGCCACTTGCCCTTATCCAGGAACTCAAGGATGAGAGTACAGTGCCCACCTTTACCTTGAAACATATCAAGCAGGTAACATCTCCCGCGTCACGTTTGAGCGAGAACCCAATCATTTCCAGCCGCGGTGGCGACATTCCGCCATCTGGCGTTGAAGCAGATCGAGAACACCTGCCGAACGCAGTGGCGGTTTACGAGTATCAGGCGACGTTGGAGGATGAAGTGGACGTAGCGATTGGTGATCGATTCAAAATCGTGCGACGGGAGAGGGGCTGGTGTATTGTGGAAAAGGAAGGAAAGCTAGGATGGGTACCGGAGGGTTGTTTGGCACAGAGCGAACGAGATGACTTCAAAACTGCGGAAGATCCTGGCGTGGCAACACAGAAAGGAGTTGCCCTGTATGATTACACCAAAATCTCACCAAATGAGCTCAGCATCAAGAAAGGAGATCAGCTGTTGGTTAGAAACAAATACGAACATTGGTTGCTGGCCGAATGTAGGGGCGAGAGTGGGTGGGTCCCTTCCTGTTATGTAACCATTCATGAAGCGGGTGATGCGGAAGGTTAGTGTTAGAATGTGCCGCATCATCACCACATTTATTAATAGCTCTCTGATTCCAGATGCGGATACACTTGGGAACACGGACAAGGAAGATTTCAGCATCCTTCAGAACCAAGCAGTCACAGCCTCCCCCATAGCTCCCCAAGATGATGATCTCGATATGATATCCGGTAGTTTGTATAAGCGGCAACAGATGGGACAGTCCACCGGTATTCGCAGATCGATGAGCACCGAAGACATTGCAACAATGGCGGATAAGACGAAATCGGCGATTACTCGTTCACGTTCCAACACACTGACCGCTGTATCGAAATTAAGCTCACTCATTGATTCAATTAATCCGTATATTGGAGCCGACATGAAAGGCCCTCGCAGCGCCCCCGCGGTCTCCGGCAGCGGTGCAGATCGCCTGAGTAGTGTTTTACAAGAGATAACCGGAATATTGCTGACCTTTCAGAAAGATACCGTAGATGATCCGGTCGAGAATCGATTGCACACTTCATTGGAGCTTGTGGGGATTCTGGCAACAGAAGTTGAAACCAGTGCAAATCTGATGGAGGACAACGAGAAATATGGTGCCATCCTCGAACGCCTTCAGGGAGCCGCACAGACGGGTAAGATGACGTTAGCACGGCTGAGCAACGAGCAACTAGCACAGGAGGCAGATATAGATGATGATAACACACCCCTGTATCAAACCGCACGCAATGCCAATATGCGCAAGGCTTCCATTGAGAATGCATACAATGCTTTGACTGGGGCCGTGGATATCATCATGCGTGAGAGATCTGAACACGACTGGAGGCAGGACGAGACCACGATTACTGCAAATAAAACGGACGCATTTGTAAAATAAATGAATATAAACGCTTCGAGCGCTGCAAAAGCTTTGCCACCAAGGCTGAACAATATCGGTATAGAGTTCTGTTGCAAAAACTGTACAATAGGTAACAGGCTGCTGGCACTGGTACCGTGTTCTGGATTGATCGGGACACAGAAGGGGTTTGAATCACTTCATGGATCCTCCCCATCATCAATCGCACAAAATCAAGAGAATCGGTAGCAATGCTATCATTTCGCAATGGCCGCACCGATCGCTCCTTAGAGGTTGAGCTTGGTTCGGCGCCAGTGACGACGCTTGGCGTTATATCTAATCGTTTAGCACACCGATGATATTGTTAAGTCCTGGCAGAGCAAACTCATATGTAGCTGAGCAACCCAAGCATACCTGATCTTGTTGTCAGTTCGCAAGCGTATCCAGTTGGGAATAGGACGGTTTTGCTTCATCTTCTTGCCCAAAATACGCTTGATGCGGAATGTCTTGTGGGACGGCTAAGCGGGATTGAATAATGACTTCGTGAGGAACGGAAACATCAAACCTTCAACCCAAATCGAAGCAACATCCCACCCACATCCACGCGTTAGGCATGACTGGGTGGTATTCGGTGACAATACAATATTGAGCCCAATATGGTTAGCTACATGGCTAACTGTCAGCAGTCACTTCCATTCACGCCCATAAATTCTCGCATCTCCATTGACAGGGTCCACCAGTCAAACATGATTCAACCATCTATATCCATTCATTTATCCATCCATCCATCCGCAGACCATCCACTCAGATCTCAGCTTTTCGATTCCGGGTAGTAAATGCTCACCATCGTGTCCTGCGCGGGCTCGCAACCGACAATTGAACCCGTCGATGTGTGCAAAGTCTGTCCAAATGGCCGACTCATCGCGTATTTAGACATTGAGATCCTCCCGCGTATCACGTGATGTGTGCTTACGGCATATGCCTATAGTCAGGTTGCTATTCCGCCCAACTTCCTTCTCACCGATTTGGCAACCTGTTCATCGTTCACCTGCACTCGAGACATCATCCTGAAGTTTATCACAGGCTCCTTTGTTGCCTGAAGAAACGCTGAAATCATAACTGCTTGTATCAGCGACCCGCACTCTGTAGCGTCTTCCTAGTTGTTGAAGACCAAGGACAAACCCGAGGGTGCCCTCCACATTCGTCAGAAGGATGAGCACCGGGCCTTTTCGTCCCGAGCTTATACCTTTACCGAGATCTCTTTCCTCGGATGGTGGCGAATCTGGAATACAGGATGAGGCGAGCGATACCAGCGACGACGACCTATCGTCGGTGGCCGCTTCTGCCGACGGGCATTTAGATCGTGACCCTCCAATGGACGACGCTAGCAGTCGGGTAACGACCGAAGTCGGTGCGCAACTGCACACATTTCCTCCTGTAGTTACTTCAGCGCAAGAGCCTTCTGCTATGAGTTTACTCCGGCAAGAGACAGCTGTGAGACGACAGAAGATGGCTGTAGACGAGTACGGCTTTTATCGTGACCACTCCCCGACGAATCACAGCCACCCCTCTTCAGCGGCAATAGGCATGGCGCAAAGGTTCTTGCTTGTTTACGGACCAGACTGGCAGTTCCTGGCGGGACTTACATACTATGTTCGTCATCTAGTGGCAAGCAGAAGGTTTCCGTTGGGAACAAGGAGCAGCAGTGGCTGGATCTTCTGTCCCATTGGGATAAGCAGTTTGCTAAAAAGCGATCCAAGGTCTTTTTACGTGAATCATTGTTCTCCCCTTGCAGCGGAAATTGAAGCAGTGGGTTTTCTTAGATAAAGAAGTTGGGCAGGAGCGGAATCCCGGAATCACTACGAGCAAAAGCTTGGACCGCTCTAGCTGGAAGTGATAAACTAAGAGAGCCAGGAATATATGAGGCAAATCAAGCTTTTGGATCATCCTAAACGTGTACTATGATCTGATTCTGTCACTCATCGATCTAGCGGTTGCTGGCCGAAGGAAACTCTCCCTTGTTCGAAGTGATTGAAAGGGATATTAGTCGATGCTTTCCAGGTACCCTTGCAGAATTTCTTGTCACTAGAATATACGCTGTCTAAACAATCGTCCGAATAGAACATAGCATGTTTGCGGAGGAAGGGGGCGAAGGGTACGTGTCGGCTTTTCCCCTTCATGGGTGAGATTTTTGGGTTTTATTCATCCAGATAGTTGTTTAGACAAACAAATTTACGGAATGTGTTGCGCGCGTACGCCGTTTACAATCCCGAGATCGGATACTGCCAAGGGATGGGGATGCTGGCGGGGATGATGCTAATGCACATGCCGCCTGAGGTAAGTGGATGTCCTCTGGTGGAGACTTCTGTTACAAGTCTCACTTAGCCTCTCACTTTTTGGAGGAAGGAAAGCTTTTGGTTGCTCGTTAGCACCTTGGAAAAGCACCTCAAAAACTTTTTCACTCCCGTGCTTCTGCAGCTGCGTATCGATGCGGCAGTTTTTGAGGTACTGCTTCATAAGACGTCCAAACGATTGGCTGTCCATCTGGTAAGATGTTTTGATCAGATGCAAGAATCGGCAACACGTTGTCAACACTTAGTTGATACAGGATAAGCAAGAAGTCCCCCCTCTGATGTACATAACACAATGGTTTCTGACTCTATATACAACGACATTACCGTGGGATACAGTGCTCCGAGTATGGGATATGTTGTACTGCGAAGGTGGGTATGACGTAAATGTTTTGACTCCTACAGAGAGCATTTATGGTCCGTCAGGACACTATACTCAGAGGATGCTGATTCCAGGTGTCAAGCCATTATTTCGGATTGGTCTGGCCATATTACGGGTCAATAGAGGTAACGAGCGCCGGTTGCCGGTTATGAAATAAAGATCTAATGAGCTCGTCAATACAGATGCCTTGTTGAAGCACTGTCCGACGAACGCGGAGATACTCAGCCTACTGCTTCACCTTCCTAGAGACAAGCTCGAGGCAGATCATTTGGTTGACGCCTCTTTGCGGGTCAAAATTAGGCGAGCAGACATCGACAATCTACGAAAGCGAATTTCCCTCATGGAAATCCCAGAGAGGGGGACGGTGAGCCTTCTACGTAGACAGAGGTCCCCACATTAAGAACCCAAGATATATATTTCCTTATATAAAGATGATTTGACAATCGCCGCCAACCCCATGATCATTCCTCGACGGCGCCAGCTAGGCTCGTTGACTTGCTATATTCGCACCGTAGGTGTTCCTCAGCACATATGCTCCACATTTACACCATGAGGAGGTCTCCAGCCTGAGAAAATAACCACACGGCAGCGGTATAGCTAACCCGGGGTATGAGTCGATGCGCAGTCTTGTCGAACAGCCCGATAAAGCTACTTACACGCCGGCATGGAAAACAATCTTCACGTTCCCCGGATTAAGCAATTCTCTCCAGATGTTTGAAGAATTTGGGGCGGGCAACTTGGCTGGACCTGATCTGTTCATTTTTGAGGCAGGACAATTGATAAAAATCGGATGGTATGAAGGTGAAAGCTGACTGGACTTTCATTACAGTTGCTAAGCAACCTGGACTTCCAAGACCTGAAGGTTGGCTCCGACGCTGGCCAGCAAGGTATTAGCACTGCAGAACTTTGCCATCCCGCCTCTTCTACACTGCGGCAAAAACAAGACTTTATAGCTTTGCTTCCGGAAACTTCTAGTGCTGGCATTTGCACTACAGTGTCCTCCCGCGCTGCATGTCTGATTTCCACATAGCGGAAGAGCGCAAGCGCAGGGCAGAGGAGGATTTTTCCCAAGACTCAGCACATCCTTCCAAGAAACAATACACTGGCGACACGGCCAGTTCTCTGTATATAGGTCCCAGCAATGACCAGCTCAGTTCGGGCCGACCGGTCAGCCTGAATAAGTATGACGGAAACGTATCTCGTCAGGAAGTATCTAGTGGGACTGCACTGGAAATGGATATGGTAATGGTACGCCGGGCACGAAGGTTGCCTAGATCCTTGGCTCTGCTTTTCTTGACAGAAATTGTTTATCAGGAAGATGCGGACGGCGATATACCCGGATCGGGCGTTTTGGCATATCAAAAGAAGGCAATCTGGCGTCAGATGCAGTTTTACAAACGTCGATATGAGCGAGCAGCGGGACGAATTGCGGTCTTCGAGGAGAAGGAGAAGGCGTTTGAATCTACATTAGTACATGTAAACACTTACGGTACCAAGGTATGGCGGAGATGGTCAGAACTTTGCGACGTGTAATAATCATGGCATCTCATGAGGGCACTCACATGTAAGGTATTTGAAGATCTGCTACACTTCCGAGATCGGATGAACTCATCGTTGGGAGGAGAAGAGATCCAAAAATACCAAACTGGTGGTAGGGTCGCGAGTATACCTATCCTGACAAATGACAAGATCCACTGATGGTAGGAACTTACAGATATATACGGTTCAGAATTGCTGAAACAGTTGGCAGATCCCGAATTCTCAATTGAGGGGATTGATAATACAATGCGGGAACAGTGGGTTTCCATAAGAAGTCTGCTGCAAGATCTGTTAAGAGGGATCGATTCCGCCGCTGCTATTCTGGCATCTTCGCATGGTAAGTAGCATGTAGATATTTATTTACCGTTAGTATATATTTCTTGTTCATAGTTAGAATGGCATTTCCAGACTCAGATTCCCGTAACACGAGTGATTCTGAACCCTTGCGTGCTGAGCGTGCTAAGGTCGACAGTCTGCAGGCACGATGTGAACGATTGACTTTGGAGGTAACCTTTGGTGAGGACCATCAAGACGTCTTCACTGGCTCATAACATTGGCATCACAGGTTAGCGCCTTACGAGGCGACTTGACGTTGCGAAAAAGGGAAATTCGTCACTTGCAGAACGAACTTAGTGTAGCTAGCGATCGTCTGTCAAACCTTGAGCGAAAGCTGGATCGGTCGAAAACCGAACCGGGAGCAATTGTGAAGGAGGATATAAAAGTTGAAAGCGAAATGTGCTCTCCCCCAACAAAAGTAATGGCCGATGTGATTGGCTGATTGATCGATACCGAAGATTTCTAAAGCGTTTTCTACCAGTGCGAAGAAGAAGCCGATTCTGCTTCAATGGTGGCAGAGATCCGACTTGCAGATCTTCAGCGAATCCGGACTGAGAAAGGCCAACTGATGCACGAGCTCGAACAATTGCGACTGCAGGTACGCACAACTGTAGGTTATGTTTCTCTCCGCGCCCTGAATTAACAGCCTTTGCTTAGGTTGCAAACGGTACCTTTTCAGATGAAAGAATAAGGGACTCTCCTATTTATAAAAATTTGGAGGAAGAGTATAAATATCATGTCAATGAGAACGAGATTATTAAAACTCGATTAGAGAAGCTAAGTAGGGAAGTTGAGGAACTGAGGAGCGAGAGACGAAAATTCACTGAAGAGTTGGAGGTTGGAATCATTCCGAATATTCTCGTGATTTGTAGTGCTTTTATGAAACGCTAACTTCTTCTCCCTAATATGCTAGAATGAGGAGAGTTCACGTCGGAAGGTGCTGGAGACAGAAATGCGGAAGCTCGAGGGCGACCTAACGCGCATTCGCGGGAATCGTGATCATTTGCAACATGCGCTGGATCTGCGATGTTCAAAGGATGAGGTTGAAATCGTGCAAATGCAGGAAATCCGCGTGATTGCCAACACTAGAAAGGTAATTAGGGTGCAGACAGAAGGCTCATAGCGTGTCCAACTCAAGAAGTGGTCATAGGATCGAATTGTTTGTCTGGAGGCAGACCTTCAAAGGCTGAAAATGCAAATTGCAGCCGATATGGGAGATCAAGCTTTGTTGCGCTTTTTCGAAGAAGAGACAGACGGAAATCCGTTGGAGGAGTTGCGACAAAGATTACGGTAAGTATTTGCCTCGACTTATCCTTACTTCGGGTTTATCCAAATGTAAATTGTTCCGCGATATGAAGCGCTGCGGATAATAAAATCAAAAGCCTTGAGGATACCGTGAATTCGTATCAGGACGCTTCCGAAAGTGTTATGGACCGCCAGCAGTTACTGCTTTCGGAGCGACAAGCAAGAAGAGGATTGGAGAGCGCGCGGCGCCAGATAGAGTCATATGAACGATGTTTCGGAACCCTTCCAGACTCAGACGCCGCGGGGCATCTGGTTGCAAAATTACATGAAAAAAACGCATTGCTCGAAAAATTGCAAGGAAAGATTGAATATTATGAAAAAGTAAGTTTTATCTTGCAAACTCTGAAGCGTCGTTCGCAGCTGCGTTTCCTCATAAGTGCCTATCAGACCGAATCCCGGTTATTATCGGAAATCGAAACGCTTGGTAAGGCGTGGGCTGAGTTAGAGGATCAAAACTCGCGGAAGGTGCTCAACTTAGCGCAGAAAGAAGACCATATCCTTCGACTGATGGCTGAGGTATAAAATCTAGCCAATCCTGTCCGCTGCTAGTGCTCAGTGCTAATTCCAGGCAACGCCAGAAAACGAAATACGATCAAAAATGTGCCATGCTTACGAAGCAGAGTACCACGTATAACAACCTCGGGATAGCATTAAAACGGCAAGCTGATAAGCAACTGGAGCAAATACGAATTCTTGAACAGCGCGAAAAGGCCCTGTCGCAGCAGCTGGTTGGTGACTATGCTTGTGCTTCCTGATGCCGTCAAACTTCTTCAATGATCGAGGTTTTACAGCAAGCACGAGAGAAAGAATTAGCAGCAAAAAGCATCGCAGGCGATCAGCAGCAGAGAAGATGTGGAGAACTCATACGTGAAGTTGCTGGATTGAAGGATAAAGAGCAGAGATGGTCTGCGAAGTATGACAATGTAGGTCGCATTAGACGAAAATGTTGCACTGTAATAGGTGATTCATGTTATAATTTCCGCATTTCGACTGCTTTAAGGCAACCAGCGCACTGAAAAGGAAAATCACCCTCCTTGAGAACACGGCTGAAGAACATAGAAAAGCCCGAGAGGAGGTCGAAATCTTACAGCGAAGACTGGATAAATCCACCAAGTCCGAAACTACGCCCGACACGAACTTGATGCGGCAAATTGAAGAGTATAAGGTTACTGGTGGTCTATATAGTATTTTATTCGTGACCTTAACTGAATTTCGATTTTCGGATTACCAGCTCTTGCTCAAGTGCAGCAGTTGCAATAATAACTTCAAAAGTCATGTGTTAAATAAATGCATGCACACATTTTGGTAAGAGCACAGAAGAGCTGTCGTATTCATTCATGGGCTCAAATAACGTGAGAATATATTGTGTGTATAGCAAGGATTGCATCGATGACATGTGGACGTCCCGCCAGCGGAAGTGCCCTACCTGCGGAATAGCGTTTGCACAACAGGATATCCGCCAAGTATATCTGTAAATAGCAATCAGAAGCGCTGGACGTTTTCGCGAAGTTAGTCGCGCTGCACTGTAGTCTTCTTAGAAACGTGTGCGCGAATTCTTTTGGTATTTGACCGCTTTCGAGTGAACGTCGGTTTCCAACAAGTTCCATGAGTTACCCATACAATTCTTCCCAGCGATTGTCATGGCAACAGTAACTTAAATGAAATTGGAAAAGGCAGCTGGCAGCTTGGAGTTCTTCCCTAGCAGTTTTTGAATTGCAAAATGCGTCTAGTGCGTCCACGGGAGCCTCTCCTCAACTCCATAATTCCGCAGCGGACGGGGCCGGTAACCCTTAAAGTTTACATTCTTGTTGGGGTCGTGTCAGCCTTTACTGGAGCCTACGTGTTCGAGCCTTACTTGAAGCAGTACTGGGGGGCGACAAACTCGGACGCCAGGAGAGATGCATGAGGTCATGTGCATGCCAAATGATTCCGCTAGTAACGTGTGGACGTGTATTGGAGCGAAGCGCCTGCCCGCCAAATAGGATTTTAAACGATTCCTCCTGGATGGCAATATCGCAATTGCGCTCACCTTCGGAAGTCTGGCGCGTACAACTGAAGGTTCGCACAAGCTGTCTACGGTAGTGAACCATGCAGGATGGACCCCGTATTTCAGGCTAGAAGCTTGAGATAGGCTATTCTTCATAGGACCAGACTGTTTTACGTCCTTTCAACCATTGTAATCATAACAGAGCATTACCGCTATTCATACTCTGTTTTAAAAGAAATGTATGTATTCATATATACATGAGGAGACTTTAAGCCCCCCCTCGATTTCCGCCCCAATACTCTCCTATGGAATCATCCCCAAACATGTCATCATCTGCGGTCCCGATATTCGCACCTTGGCCTCGTTCGCTATGAAGGATCTTTGAGAGGAAGTCTTTGGACAGACCAAGGGCTCGATCCATTCTAATTACTCGCTCCCCAAGATCAATAGCCTGCGTTACTTCTCCCTTGAGCCTTCGCATGGTTTCGATAGCTTTATAGGTCTCAGGTGTATCTCGAAACGACACCATCCCCCCACTACATTGGTTGATTGTTGCAAATACCTCCCCATCCTCGATCATCTGCAGAACGATACGCTCGGCTTCTGCTGCACCGGAAAGTTTTACCGACTTTGCGATGTCTGATATCGATAATGTCAAATATGTCTGCGTCAATTGCTGGATGTTGCGACGAACCAGCGCTGTCATGGACTGCATGACAAGGCCCCGATTGCCGTGGATTTCAAATTGCTGCTCGCTCTTCCTGAATTCAGTATCTATCCGGGTAAAGTTGAGCGATTCGTACGCTTGCGCAAAATCGAGGTACGCGGCGCCATACTGCTTGCATGCTCGGAAAACGGCCGAATTTGTATACTTTGGCAAAGGCTCGCTTCTTCCGTGCAAGATGAGAGATACCAAGACGTACTTGCGATGGGCTTCGACCTGTATTGCGGACGCGACGAATCCAGGCGCCGTGAGACACAAATGGAAGCACTGAAGTGCCCGCTCGAAACGTTTCAGTCCAACATAAATCATGCCTCCGTAGTAGTAATGCAATAAGAAGTCCTGGTATTTCAGGTCGTAGGATTGAGGATCTATTTCAGATACATCCCGGTCCAATACAGGAAGTG
Source organism: Spizellomyces sp. 'palustris' (assembly GCA_006535965.1). NCBI lineage: Eukaryota > Fungi > Chytridiomycota > Chytridiomycetes > Spizellomycetales > Spizellomycetaceae > Spizellomyces > Spizellomyces sp. 'palustris'. The sequence continues at coordinate 10,503 of QEAR01000090.1, read as the reverse complement.
CAGCCCGATACGTTTTTGCAAGTAGGCAGCACTTTGAAACCATACGGTGTAGCGAAGTAAGGTGATTTCCCTTCGAACCCGACCATCTGATACAAGCAATTTGTAATGGACGCACTGAACTTATGGGTCGATCAATCTTTTCGGCTAGGCGGACGGTGGCTTCCCCATAGGCAGTCATTTGTTCTGGTGCCAAAAGAACCTGATCGCGTTCAAACTGTTCAGCAAAGCGCATTCCTGCTTGCAGTAGAACCCCTCCATCGGCATTGGTCGCCTTCATGCGCGCGACTAGGATGAAGAGGTAAGGAAGGGTGTGGTCTTTCGGGTTTAGGAGGTCGAGAGGATCCTGGCCATCAGCGGTGCATGAGCACAGTACCGCAGAGCCTGCCGCCTTAAGAACAGGTAGCGAATCTTCCCAGGGTTTCTCTACTCCAGCCCTTTCGATAGCTTTGATTTGTCTCAATAGGTCGTCCATTGCCCAGTGAAATTGACCACGGCCAGGAATATGCATCCAGACGGTGTGCGCGATATGCCCCAATTCCTTTGGATCAGGTGACTATTTCAACATTCCATATGGTTGATCAAAACGTCACTACAATAAGATTCACTATTTCCCACATCCAACACCCAACACACCACGCCCGATGCTAGATTTGTCGGATTTCATCATCCTATGCAATGGACTCGTCGTAAAGACGGCTTGGACAAAGCATACCTGCTGCAGGCTACCGAGTATCAGCTGCCGTCTTGGACGAGATATTCCAATGCTTGAGAGACGGCTCAGCAGGCCACTGATATGTTCAAAATGATAATCATAACCCACAACCTACCTGCAATTAGGGCAATGATTACAAGGAGCTTATAAAGGATGATCCCCATACTGTTAATTAGATCGTACTTTTACCATGCGTCTCAGCTTTTGAAGTCTATTATATTTAATTGGTACCACATTTTTTATAACTATAACCTACCGGGACTGAAGTCCTCCTGTCCCAACGCCCTGTTCTGTTTCAAACCGTAGCAGGGTAAACTTCCATCAGTTTGGCAAGTGTTATTACAGCCCGCATGCACGGCACCGGAAGAAAACGCATTTATTGATTGCCATATGGATGTCTGTAATATCGCCAATCTGGCCTGAGTTGATGCAATTAGGGTAGGACTTTACTGCATGACTGCCCAGCCTTCCCGTCCTCCACCGCCAACCCTGGAGCGAGGGCAGGGCGCGAGGAGACACACCCACATGACCGGCACGTGTTGTTGGTATGGCAACAAGCTCAAGGTTGCCTCTTCCATCTAGTAAAAATTCCCTTTGTTGAGATCACATTCCATTGCACACCACAGCAAAAAATGAGTGAGGAAACAAGTAAGACTCGAACCTTTACAGCCTGTCATACTATTAAAGAAAAAGCAAAACTTGAATGCTATCCAGCCGGATCGGTACTAATCTGATATCTCATACAGGTGTGCCAGCGGGTAACGTTTTCCAGAACCCAGCGTTGCTCGGGGCACTTCAGGTACTTGCACATTCCGCACATTTTCTCTCCGATCATGGCGGTGTGATGACTCACGTTGCCTACCTGCGTAGAATCGACTGGACTCACTCGTTGGTCGGCCGTCTGGTTATATAGATTCGCTTCCCGCTGAGGTCAAGCGGCGCTTGAACGCTCTTCAGAATCTGCAGGTGTGTCAAACAATTTAATGTAGCTTTGAAGTCTAGCTAGCTATTCGTCACTAAGCAAACGTGATCTTCAGGATAAGCACACGGCGATCGAGGCGGCCTTTCGAGAGGAAGTTCTAGCTCTCGAAAAGAAATATCTGATCAAGTATCAACCTCTTTATGAGAAGGTGAATAATTTCCGATTACTCTTCCATTTTTCCACAAAATATAGCTGAGCCCTGGAATTCTGGTAGAGATGCAATATTATTACAGGACAAGTGGAGCCCTCTGATGAGGAATGTGAACGACAGGTGGAAGTACCCGAAAAGGCGCCGGTATAGATCCTCAGTGTTTTGCATATTTTGTCAACACTATCTTATGCTTACAACTGAAGGAAGGAGATGAGAAGCCCGAGGGCCAGCCGTCCGAAACAGTCCCTGGTATTCCAGAATTCTGGTTGACTGCCTTCAAGAATCAGCCGACGATTGCCGATCTGATCACTGATAAAGATGAGGATGCTCTAAAGACCTTGAAAGACATAAAAGTCGGTTACCTAGACAACAACCCGGTATGAAGCTTTCATGTTCATATCTGGAAGGTGAACGAAGGAACTGGCAATTAATGCATGATGATGTCAATAGGGCTTCAAACTGGAATTTATCTTTGACGAAAATGAATTTTTCACTGATTCCATCCTGACGAAGACCTATTTTCTTGAGAACTCTCCTGATGCTGCCTATGGTATTATTTTATGTGTAAGACACAGATTGGGCAACTCGTTAATTGATTGTTATCGCAGGAGATGTTATGTATGATCATGCAGAGGGGTATGCTAATGATTGACCTCAGTTGAATCGAATAGTACGCTAAAGTGTCATTATGTACGACCAGTTGTGAAATTCACTGGAAGGACGGTAAAGATTTAAGCGTCACGGTCGAGATCAAGAAACAGCGGCATAAAGGTGATCTCAGAACGTTGGCATATTAAGCCAAGCGGTTCTGTATTGATGGCGGTTAATAGGGACAAACAAGACTCGTACCGTCAAGAAGACTGTACCAGCGGAAACCTTCTTCCAATTTTTTAACCCCCCAAAGGGACCTGTGGATGACGAAGAGGCCGACGATGAAGAGGTGAGAGATTTCCTTTTTGCTATCCAGTAGGCGAAAGTCCCCTGACATGTTTGATAAGCTTCATGAACTGGATGCTAAACTCGAAGCCGATTATGAAGTCGGTGAAATTATCAAGGAAAAATTGATCCCCCGGGCGATCGATTGGTTTACTGGGAAGGCTCTGGAGTACGAAGAAGGAGAGTTTGATGAAGGTGAACTGAGCTCTTGATTTGACCGACCCCAACAGCGAACGAACTCAAATCATTTCCAGATGATATCGAAGAATGGTATCCGGGAGAGGATGATGATGATGATGATGATGGTGATGGTGAGTGAGATCTGGTGATTGCAATCTCGTTCCGAACATTGCTAAATGTCTTATATTCCATATAGATGATGTGGAGGATGACGACGATGATGGTACTCAGGTATGATGGAAGCTGTTCCCGTGTTGCGGAGCTTTGCACTGACAGATCCCCGTCAGGCGGTTGGCACTACTTCCACGGAGAAGCCGCAAGAGTGTAAACAACAATAACGTAAAAAGGCATTTGTGGCATTGATTGAGTTGAATTGAGATTTGGTTGAGTATACATGTATATGTGGCTTGCAATATATTCTGTATCCATGTGAAATTTGCAGGGATGATGTGGGTCTTAGTGAGAAATAGGGCCTTTCGTCTCAGATCTAGGCAGTGCGCAGTTGAACAGAACTGTAGTGAGGGCCCCCAAGTACGATAAGCTAATACACTTCGCAAAGACCTGCAGGGGAAAAACGGCTACTCACCCATCCTGCATTCCAAAGTACGCCCATTCCGCCATATTACAGAAGAGTCCCGTTTCCACTATACCGGGAATCGCAATCAACGTACGTTCCAACGCGACAGGATCTTGAATGCCACCGAAGTCTGCATCTATGACGAAATTTCCGTTATCCGTTACAACAGGCCCCGCTTTGCGCATAGCCATCCTAAGAACAGGATTTGCGCCGAGCGCCCGAAGTTTCTGAATGCCAAGGGGACAATCGTCAGTTGCAGGTAACCTTACCCTGACGCGATAGTAATCCCTACCGAGAGTAATGGCGCGTACACCATGGGAATCACCTCTAGCGGTACACCCAGCTTCCACTGTATGAAAAGGAGGCGATACTGTCAGAAGATGCAAAGGTAATATATGAAAGCCTCATATATATATACCTGCTCTCCCAAAGTGATCGAGTTCTTTCTGTAGTCTGCGACAATGACAAACTTCTTTGCGCAGCTCGCAACCAGCTTTTCCTGCAATTGACAAGCACCACCGCCTTTGATGCAATTTAACTGTGCATCGACCTCATCCGCACCATCAAAGGCCACATCAATGTCGGGGAACTGGTTCAACTCAGCTAGTGGCAACCCAGCCTCAATGATTAATTGCTTTGCTTGGAATGATGTTGGAATGCAAGCTTTAATCCCCAGGTTCTCAGATTTTACGCGTTGTGCTAATCGTTCGACGCAAAACACAACCGTACTCCCTGAACCTATCCAAGCTTTTGTCAACACGAATCAATACGTCTTTTGTGTCCCTCTGCTTGTCGTGTACCTATCCCCACAACTCGTGTTTCTGTGGTTATGTGCTCGTCAACAGCCGTGTAAGAAGCCTTGCGCTTAGCTAGGGGTAACACCAGAACAATAAAGCAGTTGGTTCAGAACGAGGAAAAAGCAACACACGTCCCTACGGCCGGTTGCAATAAATATAAAGCGTCGATATACCTTCCGTCACCAGAGCCTCTGCCAGCGCAACGGCTGCAGCAGTGCCTGTCGTAACTTGAGCCATTCCGCGAGCCCACAGAGAATTTGTGGTCAACCAGCGAGAACCAGAAGGAAGGAAAGTCCAGGGCAAGCGCATTTGGAGAGAACTTGTAACGGCGCAGTCATAGATCTTGAATGATCTTGCACGTGATACAAACTGGCGATCCACGTGATGATTCTGACTCTGCCCAATGCACTTGCACGGTTGTCGAACGTACACACATTTTTAACTAATATCGGTGGTGTCCAAGGGTGAGCTCTGCTGTTTACACAGTGCTACGCATGAGCGACTCTTTTGCTGCAAACCTGGTCCGCATTGCGGTCGCTCAAGTTCTTCACCAGGCGGGTTTTGAGCGGGTTCAAGACTCAGCTTGTGCAGTGCTTTCAGACCTGCTTGTGCGATTTTTGGATTTGCTCGCGACCAGGGCCTCCGAGTATTCTCAGCTACAAGGTCGAACGGTTACGAACTTGGAAGACGCTTCAAGAAGCTTACAGGAATTAGGTGTTGACCCCGAGGGGTTGCGGGACTTTTGTAGAGCATGGGCCAAGCGAGCAGTTTTATCGCCCTCGACCGATTTGCAGGACACGGTGGGTTCAGGGACGAACACAACGCTAAGGGGCACTGGAGGTCTAAGATTCACCAAATATGGAGGCAGTCTGCCTTTGGGTAGCGAACATGACGGTAATGCACTCACTCCATCGGAAACCGAGGAAGTCACCGGCTTTCCGGTTATGGAACCCGGCGCCTTTCCTATAAGTGAGTAGGCTGTTCTCGGCCAACCGCTGACGGAGCACCCCGACCGTACAGTGCACCAAAAGCAATCCCCTGTGGTGACGGTTGATACTATAGTCACAAGTATTAAATTTGTGCCTCTGCAGATATCGATGAACTTGGACGCATGTCGGGGGAGACATTCACGGAGAGGTTTGCCAGCCTGCCTGATCACCATGAGCACTTATCAACGAGAGAGACGTCAGAAAATGTAAACGAGTGCGCATTGCCGCCAACGATTGCAACTGGCGATCAAGTGTCCCCTTTGCTGGAGCAAGTTCCGGCGAGCCCTGGAGTAAATACGAGTTCACCTGCGTTGGGCCCACCTGATGATGAAAATCTGAGCGGTATCGATCCCGCACTTCACTTTTTACTACCCTCAGAAACCAGGAAACGAAAACGTGCCAACTATGAGTGCATTATACCTTTTGAAAAATCAAAATTGGCTCGATCGAGTTTGGACGTCCTCCTAGCCCCACCGTTCTCCCCGTCTGAAGCAAATGAGCTGTTCCCCTCAGTTCCAGAAGAAAACTCTCGCCAACTCTACAAAGGTGCACTTGCGGCGGTGCGATCAAATAAAAATTCTTGCAATGATGAAATGCGGGCTTGTGTGCCATTAAAGCGCGTCCTTCCTCTAATGCAACAGCGTCGAAGGAGGACTCTTGCAGTACCCGACGATACCGTTTTTGGGAGCAATAGAGAGAGAGGGATTTTAGATGATCTGCTTGCTCTCGCGTTGCCAAATTTACCTGGATTGCTGGAAGGACAGCCTCCCCAGCGATCCGTTGGCATAAATGGTGTAGCTACGCAAAGTGACGTGAACCATTTTGATGTCGACGGGCAGCTGCTACATACTAAGCGTCGTAAAGGCGCGGTGAATCCGGAGTTGGACCAAGTTGTGCATATGCGTTCTAGCCCTGTCTTACCTCGCCGGTTGTCGACTTCAGTGGGAGCTGGTGAACCTGCTTCCCAACCGAAGATCAGATTAAAGCTCAGCTTATCTGCAATGCAACCGTTTGTTCCCACGGTGCCGATGAGTACGGGCACGACTCTCGAGAGATCCCCCGTTCACGTTATAGAGCAAACAAGCTGCACATCAGCTACAGTGTACAATCATGAGGACATCATTAATTGCATTTGCAGGAATCCGCATGTTGATGATGGCGGTTTCATGATTGCTTGTGATCGCTGTGGGGTGTGGTATCATGGTCACTGCGTTGGGTTGCCCAGCGAGAAGGCCCAGGGCGTAGGTGACTGGTTCTGTCCTCGATGTAGTAGCAAGAGCAATGATAACATGTCGCCAACATAGAAACATGACACGCGATAAACGACTTGTCGCAAAGAGGACGCTAGCTTATTCACAGGTTGCTCGGCGAATCCCAGTCCAATCATCAGTCTACTAACAATACTCCTAGGTCTACCTCTACACTTTGGATTGTAATCTGTTCTTGAATCTAAGCTGTTCTGTCCAATACGCTTCCAGTGACTTTCGCTGCTCGTAATTTGCCCTTTTCATATTACGAAGATCTTTTTCCAACCTATAGTGAATGTTAGCTGTTCATGCCAATGTGTCCGCTTAATGAAATTGCTCGTTTGGACATACTCATGACGTGACATCGTCAACCTGTCTAGCGAGTGCTGGCGCTCCATGTCCGCAACTCGCGCCTCGTATTCCCTCCTCTGTTTAATAATTGCCAATTGCTCCTGATACAGCTGCTTCGCCTTCTCCTTCTGATACAGGTACATTAAATTCTCACTTCGAGCAAACGGATTTGGTAGCGCGGGCTCAGGAGAATGCTGTTGGAGCTGCTGACGACTTCTGATTTGTTCTGCAAGAATATCTTGTTGTTGCTGGCGTCGCTTCAGTTTCTCAATGTGGGACTCAATCTCAGCCGTGGACAATCTGAACACCACACGGTAAGCAACTACAAAGGGAGAGTAGCGCAGGACCCTGCAAACTTGGTAATCGCGCCTTTAACTGAAAGGCATGTACTCAACTCTTTCGATAACCGTTGATTAAGGACTTTATTCTCGTAGTCCCTCTGTACTCTTTCATGCTCCTTTTTGAGTTGGTTTGCAGCGATCTGGAAACGATTTGTGAGTATTGGATCACAGCATGCGGATGTTAAACCCTACTTGTTCTTGTAAACCAGCTGCAATAAGCCTTCCGTGCACGAGCACATCGGGTCCTAGCTCTCGATCTTCAAAAAGGTTTCCTACCGGTACTTTTTGCTGCTCTGATTTACGAATCACCTCCTGGAGATCAAAAGTGTTATGCATGATTGATTTTAGGTAGCGCATATTTCTTTACCTTTTCAGCCGCTTTTGTTCGGTTATATTCCGCAGTGGACATAGTGGTCTCCAGCTTTGCTTGTTTGTTGGCCTGAACAGGGATATTTTACCACAGCTTGTATCAACCACAAAAACATGATGTATTACCCTCGCTTTAAGAACAAATTCCTTGTCCAAGTCTAGGGATAGGTGCAACATAAGACGATCTTGCTCTTTCTCTTTTCTTGCCCGTTGCTCCCTGAGATCAACAATCGGCATACTGCGATGCCTACAAATGGGACAGTTTTCGTCGTTCCAAAGGCGATCTCCGGAATGGGCGTGCGTATGAGTGCCTACTATGAAAATAGTCATGCCGCCACCTGGGTTAGTTTCTTGTGTCCTCAATCATTGGAAGGAGCTTTCACGCAGTTGCGTTACCTGAACGGATCAAAAATTTGAAGGGACGATTGTCGCCCTCGACTGTGATAACCTGCTGATTCTTTCCTCCTACAAACTTGTTCCCTATCCCAGCAGTCACAGCACGGTCGCCCTGGTCATCGATTTTTGTACGTTGTGATGCAGTGGAATCGGGACGTGTTAGTGTGGAGCCAGTAGGGTTTTCATAATGAACGCTCTCTGAAAGCTTTTTAAATTTCAGCGGCAGGCCTGCAATGCCTGTTTTATCTTCTTGGGGGTCCAAGTCCGTCCTTTGCTTAGAATTGATCGCCCGAGGGTCAGAACAAGACGCTGGTTCTGGTGTCCGATCATCTCTGTAGCGAATCACTTGGTGAGCCGCTCATTCACACATTAGGACATAAGAGTGTACAATACCGTTTTCCGTCAAACGGCAGCGGGAGTTTATCAGAAGTCGTGGTACCGTTAAGGTTGGAAAGGAAGTCCGTGGAAAATCTGATTCGGTGAAGATGAAGTCAATACAGCTTCCGACGCCTTGTCTTCAGTTTACTTGAAAATATTGTTCAACTAACATGAAGCGAATTGTTCCCTGACGAAAATGTAATTTGCCTATGCCATTAAAGCGAAGAATGACGGTAGATCCTCTTCGCAGTATGCGTAGCAGGGCATGAACAAGGTCCTTTATTGCGAGGTCGACTGTTTCTCGACTACGTCTGCAACGGCTGGCAGCACCTGCAAAGTTAAATAGCTCAGGCGCTGATATTCCTATTTGATACCAATCGTATTAGTATGTCCTTCTTTCACTGTACACTTAGAGACCGCATGACCTTCAAGAGCGGACGGGTGCCTCTTTACATCATAACCGGGAACTTTTCCCCACATTCGGGATGGGAAAAAGAGAGGACACGAAATTCTCTCCATTTCGCCAGTCTTTTTCTTTAATCTCTTCACATGGAAAAAGCCGAATCCTGGAAACGTGGTAGACTGCACAGAAATCAGTGCCTATTATCCGTACACATATGTGATGTCCGGCAGGACAGTACTTACACGTTGACTTATCAAGATTGACTCCAGATATGCAATTAATTCATCCCAGATATCAATAAGCTCTGCAATATTGAAGTTCACCACATCCATATCTTTCGCTGTACTGGTCGCAATAGTTCTTATACCTACCTGAACGAGAGACTGTGGAGAATCTCCTGCTTTTAGGTAAGGCCTCACACACTCGGACGACATCTTGCAGATCAAATTTCTCCATCGTTTACGCTGGTCAGGGAAACGCAAAAAGCGAAAATGTGCTACTGGTTAACCACAAATGCAAATCTAAGGGCGTTCGAGGATCATTATTGTTCGCAACCCACCCGATCGCGAATCTTACGATCCCAACCAAAATTAACGAAACGTCCGTATTTGTATGTTACAATTTCGTAAAATATGGGCTACGTTTGTATTACACAAATTAGAACAACCTATACTACTACCTAACTTCATTTTGCTGCAGATCCTCACGCTTTTAAGAAATAAATATAGCCAGTGTTATCAACGCTTACAGGCCTGCCAATTTAGGACCGCAGTTGAAATCCTCGAGCCTTGGGTTCATCGGTTTGATTTAGTATTCATGATGTCTTGTTTTTGTCTATAATACTCGGGCTATGTGCCAAAAGGAAGCACCTCTCTGACATGGTGCTATATTAAATATGACTCCGCAGATCCGATAACCTAGGAAGGAATGAATTGTAATTACAGATAGTATCTCAGATGTGAAAGTCATGATTGGGCATCCCAGAACACAGCAAATCCAAGTGGTGCACTTTGCATACCACACCGGGCAAGAAGAAGATCAAAGCTCTAAAACTTTATCCTTGTATTAGTGATCTACCTCACAGGTTGTGAGTGCCATTTGTATTATTTGTCCCACACAATAAGTTTCCAACAGCATTTACTGATTCCATACTGCAGGATGGGTGCAGTAAAGTTGTCACATGACCAAGAGTATGTACAGTCAGTGCCAGCGTATCAAGGGGGGGGGGTTTCAAAATCAGTGCGTGTCCTGAATGGACAGCGCAGTTTGACGGGAAATTCAACCGGTTTTAGTTAATAGAACCAGGTTCAGTGTTGAGCTGTCACATGTCCATAAGGTCACACAATGTCACATGCTCCACATCATGTGCTATGGTGGTCATCAACATCAGGAATACTATGAAGGGCATTGATGCTCTTTAGGCACCCCTGGAATATGACAATAATGGAAAAGTTGAGGATGACCCCTTTATATGTTTAACCCCAGTATATCACACTGCTGGTTTGAGTTCTAATGAAACTGAGGATGCTTGAGAGTGAGAAAAGTCATCAATCTATTGAACTGGGCTGCATCACTCACTCATTTCAAACCCACTGTTGCTATGGCAACCACAGGTGGCTTGCATATGCTTATATATTGGCATATAATACATATTTGTAGAACTATGCTAAGCTATGTTGAGATTCAATCATAAA